>VZRI01004135.1:834160-895365 GCA_013397515.1 Upupa epops
TGTCCTAGGGCTCGGTGTGCATCGCGGAAGAGAGATGAGACGGGGGGTACCGGGAATCTCGGGACGAGGAGTACGGTGGTGCGCCCGGGACGGAGGGAGGATGCGACAAGCTGCGCTGCCCCTTTGCCCGGGACTGAGGCACCCCCGGCCCTGCCGGTCCTGCCCGAGGGGTGGGTGCTTCTCCTTGGGGTTGACCACCCCCCTGGGGGTCCGAAAAGGACGGTGAGATCCGATGCTGCCTGAGGCTGGCTCTGGTTCATCCTCTCCCCTTCGATACGGCCAGACTCCAAATCCGGTGCAAGCCCGGGGAAAGCGATCACATCGATAGATTTCCAGCAGAAACTGGAGCGACCCTACCGAGGGGCAGCCTGGCACAGAGAGTGAGGATCAACCACCGTGTGCTCTGCCGCTGTCCCCGGGCTCTCCGGTGTTGGGCATCTCGGTAGTACTAGCAAGAGCAGGTAACCAGTGCAAAGGACAGATAGAGCACTCAGGGCAGAAACCTTGGCACAGGCTGAGGGCCCCTGGGGAAAACAGAGCAGGGGTGAAAAGGCAGACGAGAAAGAACGGAGTACCCTACAACTAAGAGCAGCTGCAGAGCAAAGAGTCGTTCTATGCTGTGGGAAGGATAAGTGGACGTGGTCCTGCTCAAGTGAACAGGACTTTTCCTGTGATGCTCGACAGGAGCAAGATTAGACACATCTGATAGAGAATCTCTGACCTATAAAATTTGAACCACTAGAGTATAAGAAAATAGTAGTCCATACATTTATGTATTTTGTTATGCACATATATACGAAGAAGAAAGGTGGGGAGATTTTTCCCTGGTGAAGAGCAACATTGTAATTCTGCCTGACACAGCACACAGGAACACAGCAATGACTTTGTGGTTGAAATGATGATGTTTTATCTCACTCTGGTATCCTAGTGAAGATTGCTACAGTGAGAACTTCTTAACTGAGCCACATTTCTGGCACTGAAGTATTAACTTTACAAAGGTGCGATACATCTATTGATTTGCACAGTTACGGGGGTTTGCCTTTTGCTTCTCTTTTGACTTAGAATTGTATTGTGAAACCTGCAAGTTTCCCCTCATCCAGCTGCATACTTTTCTTATTAAACTACATAACTTGCTTGCTACTCTGTGCTGTCTGAATTCTAACTTTGCCTGTCCGGTCCTGAGATGGACTGAGGATTAGCTGAAGTGTGCGTTTAGGTGTGAGTGCCAATGATGGGACACTAAATGCATCAGCAAGCTGTATAATTTTTGCTCGATTTTTCTTGTTTCTCTTGTTAGAGAACTTCCATTCTGTAACTCTGAAATCAGGACTGTTCCATTTTCCACCACGTACTATCTGAACTAAAGTATTGATTGACAGCACTGTATACAAGAAACTGCCTCCTTAATGAAGAAGCAGCAGCCTCCTACATACCTTTCTAGACTTGACTTCTTGCTGTCTCAATTATTCTTTTGGTCACATGTTAAGAGACATGCTGGACAATTTTGTTTGCAGATCCAATCTTAGACATTTTCTGTTTCTTATCTTCCTAAATGTGACAGTGGAATCAGTGTGTGCAAACAGACGTGTGTTGCTCCCTGTTTTTGTTATTTTTTGAGTAAGTGGCACTTGTTCTTCACTCATCAAGGACTGCACTATGCTGCGTAGGCTTCAGTATTTTTATCTTTTTGGCTGCATTCTGATAGTGTTGCTATGCTAGTAAAAAATACACATCCCACTTGAAGTTGGTGGTTCAGATGTAGTTCAGTTTAGTAGCTGAAAAAAGGTATTCGAAGATTTATGAGAAAGGACTTGTCTTCTGGCTTAGAGTTAACAATACAAAAACATAACAGAAATTCTTTTGACAAGGGAAAAGTCTATGTAAGGAATAGAAAACAGAATTGTTCTTTTCATCCAGGAAGGTGGTCTCTGCCACTCAGAATAGAGGAGCTTTGGGATGCCGTGAGGCAGCGTGGATGTTTGAAACATGTTTTGTGGTAAATTAGAGCTCTCTCTGGAATTCTTCACTGAGTACTACAGCAATACAAAAATAGGAGGTAGATCAAATGAAAGAAAATTTGAAGATAAGGTGTATGATGTTTCCTCCTGTGTGTCTGTATCAGATGAACAAGACGTGTAGATAAGTGGCTTGTTTATCCTGAAGGAAGAATGTAAGCCTGATGAAAGACTAACATAGTCTAAATTAATTCTCTGTATGTCCATAAAATTTTTATCTGTTTAATCAAATCCCTGTGGGGGAGGTATCTATGACAGTGTAATCCTTCATCTGGTATTCTTCTATTCACTTGCTGTCTTAAAGCAAAATACCAAGCCTTTCTTATTCCTTTTTAGAGAAGAAATCTTAATGGTCCTAGACCCTCTAGTGAAAGTCTTAGTACTGATCCTGGTGAGGACTATGGCAAAATTCCCGCTAATTTCAGAGAGCAGAATCCTTCCCAAGATCAGTGAAGGATTAAAAAAAAAATCACTACCAAAATATGCACCTCAATTAGCAAAGAATGTGGCCTGATTAGTAAAGTGTATGAAATTTCAGCTATTAAATTCTACGGCCCTGATCAACAAAGCATGCTGCACAATTGGCAATGTATCCAGAATCTCAACTACTGTACTAGTCTCCTGCCAGATCAATCAAGCATGCAGCTGAATCAGTAAATTATGCAAGTGGAGCAGCAAAATATGCACTTCTGATTGGGAGGGGGGAGGATATGGAAATTCTCAAGAGTTTTAAATTGACACACTATAGGTCTGTTAGTGGTCAACATCTGCCTTAAGAAAATTGAAGGCAATATGTATATGACTTTTATCAAATCTTTCAAGACAGTTGCTGAGCTGGAAAAGTATGTCCCTCAAATGTATCTGTGTCTGCTAGCAACAGTCCAATGCTTTAGCAGATGTACTGCATGTCCCAGCTGCTGCCAGTTGTGGAGGTTATTTCAGTAACACTTCAATGGGATTTTCAGGATTTTTAGGTCTGGATAGCTTTTGCTTTATAGATTCCTGTGCCACACTGTATATGCACATCATCTGTCTCAAGGAATGAATCCTGTCATGGCAAATAAGACACCTTCAGAGAACCTGAAAGTTTTGTTGGCAATGACCTTAGTATGTATTCATCTCATCATTGTTTGTGAACTGGATTTGTCTTTTAGGAATAGAGAAATTATAGGTCTTTCCTATTTTCTTTATGTCTTGATTAATTGCCATAGCTGCCTCCTATTGTGCTTACAATGTATCTTGGTAGATATTTACTGTGCAGAGAATTTGGCTGTTTGGCCAGTTTGGGGACCAGCTATATTCATATATTGTGAAGCACCAGAGCTGTTTCTCCGTAGCTAGTATATAAAGGCTTTAAAAATGCAGCTATGCAACAGTAGCTGGTTCTGAACTTCAGAAGTTGATTTTAAGTTCTTATTTTTGTTTTATACAGAAAACTTGCAATTTGTCCTATTTTCATAAAGATGCAGTTTCAGGATCTCTGTAAACTGCCTTCTTTTCAATGTCTGAAAGTAACTGTGTTATATTGCCTATGCTCAAGGAAGGCATGAGAATTGCTTTGTTTTATTGCACCATTCACTTTAGTACCCAGAAGTCTGAAATATTATAACTCTAAGAAATATCTGGGCTTAGTTTTTTTTGGTTTGGAGGGGTTTTTTTAATGCACTAGTGTTGGTACATAAAACTGGCTTGCACTGAAATTCTTATTTACCAAATTTCTGTCTTCTTTCCAGGTCAGTTCAATGAATGATCCCATTTAGTTCTTTTTTGTATTTAAAATATTTCCTACTGAGTCTAGAGCAGTGCCCTTAAAACGTAATTGATTTGGGTCATTGAACCTTTATTTTTCATGCATGTTAGTTTGCATCCCGCCACTGGTCTGACTGGTATTTCAATTAGAAAAATGCAGGCAGATTTCTCCTGGAGGCTAAAGTTCACGTGGAGTCTCTGGCGAAATAACATCCTCGAGTACGTATCCCTGGAACTGGGCAATGATTTGTAACTTTTTTTTAAATTCTCTGTCTGGCCAGAATGTTGTAAATCTGGCACTCCCTTGTTAGCTTCACGCTAAGCAGCAATAATGTCCACAGTGTTTTAGTCCTGATAATTCTAATTACTGAAGCACTGTAGAAGCTGAAAGCTGAGAAGATGGACGAGCCTGGCCTCAAGTCCTGCATAGTGCATGGGATTCTCTCTTTGTAAAGCTGAACCACAATTCTCTCTTTTGCCAAGGCCAGCAGTGGAAGCAGCAGCCAGGGTAATACAAGTAAGCCAGTGGCAGAAGATTTCTGGAATAGTATGGGCAATCTTTATGCAGCATGAGCTAAGAGATGCACTAGAGATGGCACTAGAGGTGCCAACCATCCTTGGAATGAAAATGCTGAAGTAATTTTGGGTTTTTTTTCCTATCTAAGTAGGTTGAAGCAAACAATCCTGTTGTGCTGCTCTAAAAAGATGCAGCAAACAAACTTTCCTGCAGTAACCAACAAACAATCACTATTCTCCTCATCTGCTTCCTCATGACAGACCAGGAATGGTGGTAAAACTTTCAAGTGTCTCTTTACACCTCCCTTTCTTCTTAAAAAGAAGTAGCATGTGGCATGTTTGGTAACAGAGAGTGGCCACCCCAGCAATAGTATAGCTAGACCAGGTCTGGTTCCTATTACACAATGTTATTATCAAGACCAATTTATGCACTGATATGTCAGGTCTATAAATGATAAGATAATAAATACTGAACTTTGCGTTTAGACACTCCTTTGGGTATGGGAAGTACTAAATAGCAAAATAATCCTCTCTTACTGTACAAATCCATGTCAAGAAGAGGATGGAGTAGGGTCTTGCATTAAAATGTGGAACAATCATAGAAGAGTAGGGAAAAGCCTTACTGGCAGCCTTAGTTCTCAAACTCAAACTGTAATTCCTCTTACAAGCTCTCAACAGCAAATGAGGTTATGGTTAATTTTGAATATCCTTAATTGTATCATTGCTAATGACAAGGAGTTTCCAGGTTTGAGAGGAGAAAAGGCTAATTTGCCTATATTTCCTTTCTAGAATTCTTGAGGCCCTGCTGGAGCTCACAGAAGTCACTTGGGACTTCAGGAGGATTTAAATCAGGCCACAAGTACTGCTGGCTTGGATTGGTAATGATGCGCACTGAGGACCACATCTGTATTTGGGTTTGGGTGGAGTACTTTTGTGGTAGAAGAGTTGCTAATACTTTTACAGCACCTTTCATCAGAGGATTTCAAAGTTTCACAAATATCTAATTACAGAAACTATTCAATTATGTGAATTCCTTGATCCTGGGGGAGTACAGGCAGCACCATTACACTTCAATATAAAGCAGGGGTGGGTGGTGTTCAAAGTGGCAAAACAAAAGCAAATTTGCCACATGCAAGCCATAACCTGCTGCATTATCTCATTTTCATCCAATATTTTATTATTCTAATTTCTTTATGTTAGCAGCCAGGTTGCAACATCAAACCAGTTAAACAAAATGCACTGCTGCAAGATTCTGCTCAGAACTATTGTCAGCTGTGAAGAAGGGACTTCTGAACATTCACTAATCTCTTACTGGTCTGTTTCTGTAGTGTTTGTCTTTCATTATTCTGTTAAGGAACAGCAGAACTGTAGCAAAGGCCAGGTGTCAAGGATGCCAAGCAGGACACCTTCCTAAATACAGGACATTGGGCATGAAAGTCCTACCTGATCCAAATCCCAGAAAGCTTGTTGCTCAGCCTTTCCAAGAAGGGTGTTCCCATTCTGCAATGTACTTAATTTGGGATTAGCAAGAGGTTATCTAATCCACTTGTTCTACTTAAATCCAACCCTATCCTAGTCTTGGTTGGTAAATGTTCCACTGTTTCAAATGATTGTTTTTCATTAAATGGATTTTTTTCTGGATTTGTCTTAAAATAAGGAGCCTTTACCAGAGCTGAGGCTTAAAGCTGGGGCTGCCCATCCCCTTGCCTATAGATCTGCATGGGTGGGCAGTTCAGGTGAATCCAAGACCTCACTATTTGAATACAATGGCCCCAAGGAGTTGCTCATCAAGACTAACTTTAAATGCAAACTTAGCAGGCTGAACATAATAAGTTATTTGCCTCTAAAATCAGCAATAACTTATTCCAGGTTTCCTGGTTGAAACTTGAATGGGAAAGAAGAAAGAATGTCTGCAAAGCAGATTTATTTGAAAAAATAAACTGCTAGCTGGTTGGGACCCTGTAACAACAAATGCAATGCTTAGATTTTTCCCTTTGGCTGCAGTATCTGTGGTAGTTTTTTTCTGCTTTCTCCCACACCCTCCCTGCTGTGCCCTCATGGTCTCTCCTTATGTGTAGGCAGTAAAGTAAAATTTACGAGCATCCTGCTCTCTGAAATCCTGGCAAAGGCGGAGTCTTGGAAATTCTCCTTTGCAGAGTGCACAAGAGGAGACTAGTCCTGCAATGAAGTGCAGAAAAGTGCTGCTATTTGTATGCAACCCAAAATTAAGGATGTGTGTTCAATCCATAACAGAACTCTGGGTGCCCAGCCTCATCTGTAACAATGGCTCATTCAGAAACCTAGTGAAAGACTTCACTAGGGAAACCTTAGTGAGAGGTTTTCATTATCCATGTCTTCCGCATAAGCATTCTCACCTGCTGGTGACATTCAGTGAAACAACCAGTCGGTTCCCAAAGAGCTGCAGCAGTAACTCTGCAGCATGCCAGTGGAGAACATTCACAGCTTTTGACTCTCACATGTAGAATGTTTGTTTCCTTCTCTGGTTGTTTGTACAATAGACTTCCAACATGTGAAACATCTTAAGTGTCTGGATGAAATAACCGGGTCATGCAGCTGGAAATCCAAGCACAAATAACTTGTGTTGTGCAAGGCCAGTTTACACATAGATGTGTGTGTTTCGTTTGCTTTTAAAGATACAAATATATTTCCTGGGAAGTGGCCAGGAAAATTTGCATGGGATTGCCCTTCAGTTCCCCATTCTCCTGTATCTGGCACTTTCAAAACAAAACAAAGTGTTTCTGGGACACCTAAGCTGCATATGGATTTAATTATTTAAATCTCCCTGATGTATTTGGGAGGTTGTAAATATAAAGTTTATTTGGGAACACTACTTGGACTGGTTCTTACTAACATGCATAGTCTGCTCAATGGACTTTTATACTGAACTCTACAAGAACATTTTTACTGCAGTGCTCTAACTTTTGTTTCTCTATGTATTTTGTCTATTTAACAAGCAGTTCAAACAATCTGTCCATGTTTTCTACTCTTTAATTTGAGTCGGTCTGGTCTGTTCAACTTATAGAAAATGAAAACCAGATGGATCTTCTGCAAATTCCCTCAGCACCCCTGTGAGTTCCGTCCAAACCTATCACTTACTGTTAATGTTTTCTATGGAGTGTTGTGTACAATTTGTTAATGAGAACTTGCTCTAGTAGAAAAAAGACCTATGCTGACCTATTAACACCCTGAAGCAAACGGCCATGGCATCTTGAACTCTTCATTACACTGCCTTACTTTTATTTACGATGATCCCATCATATTCACGATTATTTGCCTGAGGAGACACTCTAAATGATGCCTTTGTTTCTCTTTCTAAGGCTTTACAATTTTTTGTATGTTTGAATGAGGGTATTTCCTGGAAAAAAATCCAACCCCAAACCCCAAACTAGAACAGAGATAGCAGCTTTGTATAGATGCAGGATCTTATTTGATATGGCATATTGCATCTTTGTTGGAGAATCTCTGTTGAATGTCCAGTCACAAGAAAAAGCTGTTTGCTGATGTGAATTCTAGCACTCCCTGGTGGATGTTATCTCAGACATGTTGTATGCTTCCTTAGCCATAAAAGCTAATATTGGGATGAAAGAGAAAACCAATGTTCAGTTTGCTCTCATAATGACACGTCACACTTGCACTTGTTGCATGAACACAGCATGATACATTTGAGAATACTAATGACAGGATTCTGCTTAAAATAGTTCTACTGCATGAGTAACTACAGTCCCCAAGAGAACACTGCCTAGTCAAGTGGGTCTTTCTGAGCAGTGGATTTGCATATTTTAAATAGAGTTTTCTAATAATTTCATAGAAAAACAATCTGGCTTTTGTCCCTTTCTGACCAAGATAACAAGAAGGAAATTAATATTGCAATGTGGTGCTGCAGTGAAGAATGAAGAAGAGTTCAGAATAAGAACTAGCACTCAGTTTCTAGTAAAAGCACATGAAAGTAAGGGTATCAATGAAAATAAAGGATGGAAAAAAGGGGAATGTCCTGTGCCTTGGCCTAAGTTTCTTCTAGAGCACTTCTATCTTTTCCAGACTCATACCAATATTTTATCCACTTCACGTGTCTGCACCTTGGCATGCAATTACTGAGCTATCAGTGAATGCCAGGGTTACTCCTGTAGTGGTAACTTCAACTAGGAAACCCATAAACTGCCAGGCTGCTGCCAAGCCCGGAGTGAAACAATCCGTCACCAAAATTTAGCCATAAAAATCTAGAGAACTGGATATGGAGAAAAAACTCTGATTAGGAAGGCTTACAGAGCTGTGACTTGCAAGATGTCTTGTAGATGAATCTAACTCAATCATCAATAAAGAACTGAAAAGGAAGAATTAGTGAAAGGGGAGAATTGAAACTACTACCTATTTATGAAGGGGAGAGGGGGACAAGAATGATTTTCTAGTTTTTCAACACCCTAAGATTTCATCTATGAACGCTTAGGAAGCTGAGCTAGCCTGTAACCCTCCTAAAGTCCCAGCTTCACCTAGAAGTTAAAACCATCTAATGCCTGCTCTGAATTTCCCTCTGCAGGTAACAGTTCAGGCTTTTGTCTGTAGAGGAACACAAACCAAATGACCCACCAAAGCCCTGCACGCAGAGCTGGGTCATTCTCAGTTATGGTCTAAGACAGGAATTTCATACTCAAGTTATCTGTGGCTACTGCAGAAACTTCTGTCCTTTGCTTATAACTGCAGAGCATGTTGGCATCTCTGGCCTAATAAAGATAAATTCATTTTGCTTTTCACCTGAACCTCTCAAAAGCTGCAGAGCTTTGTGTTACCTTTTCTCTGGTTGCTCTGAAGGCAAGTACAAAGTACAAAGTGTCAAACGACAACGGCTGCCCAGACCACATACAATGCTGTTCATGCTATGGAAAGCTATGCAGTTCCACGGGTGATTGTTCAGGAAACAGCCCCTGCTTGTGTCTCTGGGAACAAGCATTTTTTTGTAAGGAAAAAAAGGCATTGCATCTCTGGAGTTAAATGAAGAGGACTGTTGTTGTCCACAGAAACTGGAGTGTGTCAGAGTGCCCATGTTTGGTCTTTTTCGCTGTTCCTATTTCCTACCTCCTGCTCTCAGAGAGGATCAAGAAGGAGGACTGGTGACCTCATGGGGCAGTTATGCAATCTGCTTGGGGCCAGGTATCAAAATACACTGCAGCTGGGAAGCTGGGACCTCGCTGTGGCTGGGGGGCCTGGGCCTCCTGGCTCTAATGAGATCACTGACCTTCTCCTGCCACCACTTCTGCAGCTGCTTTGATTCACAGAGATTTGTTGTGGCAATGGCCTGTCTAACGGTTTGGCAAGCTGCCGCAGGAAAGTTGGCATCTATAGATAGCCACTATGGTCTGGCCTCAGAAACCCAGAGCAGGTGAGGATATCCAGAGCCCCATCAGCCTCTTTCCATCCTGACAGAGCCTACTTGCCTTTGTCCAAGGGTGTGCAAACAATACCATCCATTTCCTAAGAAATGAGGAGAAATTTGTTCTCTGGTGAAATAAATCAGCAACTTCCAAACAATGTTGTTGACACTAGAGCTCAGGGCTCATCCTCAGCAAAATCACATATGGGAAGAATAAAGAAAAATAGGATGTCTATAGTCTGAGGCAGATTTGGGTCTCCAAGTCCTGAAGTCTCAATGAGACTTTGCATTCTTTGCTCTAATTGCTGCGCTGCATTCCTGCTTCCCTCCTCTACTCTTCAACAGTATTTTTGATTTCCTTGTCTCCTGCAGCAACAGGCTTTGATAGCTCCTTCCCTTCCTACGTGTGTATTTCTCTTCTTCATATGTCCTGTAAATCATTACAAACAATAGAAAACTTGGTGATAGGTGTGAAAATGAGGCCCCCATAAAGCTGCCTGATGTGCACTAGGAAGACAAGTTGGGTTTTTTCTGAAAAAAGGGTTTATGGAGTGGAAATGTCACATCCATAATCACTTTTCATGTGGTGTAACTGCTGCTGCCCACCACTGAAATAACAAAGCATCAGTTAAAAAATCACTTTGGGTTTTGTTTAAATCCAGCAGGTTGCTCTCACTTCAAGAAATATTAGTTTCTTGTTTAAAATCATGAGTGCAACTGCTCTGATGCCATAAATGTGCTAGAAACAAATGTGTGCTCAGCCCAGTTTCAGAATCCCACAATGAAATTCTGTTAGGTGCCTGTTTATGTGAAGTGTTGGGACAGGGCTTTTGGGAAGGCCCTTGCCTATAGCAATATCCCTTAGCAAGAAGTATACTCTCATAATTACTGAGAACTCTTGTGGAGATAAAAAATCTAAAAAAAAAAAAAAAAGAGAGATTGCTAAGGACTGGAAACAGAAGACAGGGAAAACTCTGTCCTAATAAATAAGCAACATCTCAGCAATTTTTGTTGCACTCTGTCAATCCTATGTCCTGATCTACTTTTGCCAGGTCTGCTGCTTGCAAGTGTCCAGGGATACTTGAAGAGTTGCCCTAATTTAGAGCAAGAAAGTCTCCTTGTGCTGTCAACTTATTCTTTAACCAGCAAAGGCAATTTGGCAGAGGGGGAAATGGTGGTTCCAAGGCAGTTCCAGGAATTCTCATATTGCCAGGTGGAAAAATAGGTTAGATGTGCTGCTGCTATATGTAGTTTGTGCTAATGAGAGAAAATAAGGCTTGCATGCAAAGATGAACTGAAAGTGCAAAATTAAGTAGAGTGCTAACTTTATGAATTCGACAATTAGCTTTGTCCTCTGCTTGGAGAAAGTCCTATCAGCTTTGATCTCTAGATCAGTCTGCTAGTGAAGTAAATAGAGTAATTTCTTAACAGACTGGGGTTTTATGTCTGACTCTTGGAATAATCTTTCCTTGGATCCTGCATTGGTCAATCATCCAAAAAGCTCAGACTTTCCTAACTTGGAAATCCCACGACAGGAGAATTTGGGGGTTTTGCTGGAAACTATAAAAATTGTATTTCAGGTAGGTTTGCAGCTAGTTCAAGCCACATCAACTAGACATGCCTGTATTTTGGGTTTCCCCCTTAATATGGGATTGTGAGATGACCACATTCCCTTTTTCCTTTTCCCTTTAAAACCCTGACTTTAGCATTTGCTTTGTTTCTGTGGCTGAAAGTCTGGGGCCTTTCATATTTTACCCGTGGTGACTGCCTCTGTTCAAATGTCCTCACAAGCCTGAGTGACGCTTAACTCAGAACGAACCACCAATTTTTAGAGGGGAGAAGGTGGAAGTAACCAAGGTACCATACCTCACCAGGCAGGTTTTGAGCAATTTTAAAGACGTTGGTGAAGCCAGAGTTTTAAAGAGTTCCTGGGGGCAGAATACATTGTGAAGAAACTGGTGAGGTAGTCTCAAAGTATTGCCAGCAATCTGAAAGAAACACACATGTATGTGCATGTGTGCACATAAGATGTTTTTAATTTGGGAGGGGTAAGGGATCCTAAATAAAGCTTGCTGGATTTTCACCCTGCTGATACTATGGTGAGCTCAGATGGCTAAATTTAGTCATCCAGTCTGAACAGTCTTGAATTCTAAAACTGCACCCATCTCCACTCAGAAATTAATTGCACACCTCAGTGGCTGCTGTTGAATCAGATGTGGGATGACAAGATAAAGCAACTATAGAAATATCATATACTGCCTGCAGCATGGTTCTGCCACCAGGCAGCTACAGTGGATTTTGTTTCTCAAATGAAGCAGAAAAAATCTACCTGGGGAGGGGTTCTCTCTTTCCTACTCTAAAGAAAATCAGTAAAGGAGTATTTAAGTAGTGGGACTATTTTACAGGAAGGGAAGCAAGACAGAAGAATCCTGTGGTCAAAACCACAGATCATAACCAAGTATTCCAACATCAGAGTGATTTAAAGGTCTTGATGTTTGCATAAATAGCTCCTGTCCTCACCTTCACTCATTAGTGTTAAATCGTTCTGGTACAGCCTTCAAGCACAGACCAAAAAGCCCTTTAACTTGGATAAGAAAATAATACGTGTCTGTTCCTGAAAAGACTAATACATGCAGTGCCTCTTAAGAGTTCTGTCAGTTTGAAATATAGAGGATTATTCCTTCTCTGTCATTTCTAAAAAGAAATGGAAATTACATTTTTAAGTCTGTCTGAAACTGGAAATACGTGTGCACAGATGCTGAGATGTGCACAAGGCATTAATGAGGGCAAAGCGGGTTGTGATCTTTGCACATCATTTCCTTGCAAGCCTGCAACTAGGTGTCTCTATTAAGTGTGTAGCTTAGCCTCAGAGGATATCTTGGAAATTAAGTGGCTCAGCTGTGTGTTTCCAGTTTCCTCTGCTGAGGTTTTCACCCTCACCCTGGGTACCCACCAGCAAGAGAACTTGCTATTTCTTGGGTATGTTATTAAAAAACCCAACAAACTACACTGGACAGGTCCCAAGCTAGAAAATCTGAGATCGTGCTCACAGAGGAATGACAAACAGTGATACATGATGTCGTCCTTCTTTTTCTATGAAATAAATACACTTTAAAAATAAACAATCTCGGGGATGCAAGCAAAACAGTGTCCTCTAGGATGCTGTGAACAGCAGCACCTTGTAACCTGTATTAAAGTAAGTGAGGAAAATGCATCACTGCATCACCCCTTTCTGAGCTTTGGCAAAAGGAACACAAATGAGCAGAGGCTTTCCCTAGCATAGACCTTGCCTCACTGAGTTTTGAATTCTTATTTAGCAGGGCCTGTGTTTTTATAAGCTAAACTGCATGGTCATGTCACCCACCAATTCTTCCCAGCTACATGTCACAGTACTTCCAGCATCACCTCATGTGAGAAACCTTTCTGTCTTGGAGGCAGGGCAGAGAAGCCTGAGAACCTGAGCTCTGCCTGCTTCTAGTGATTCAGGCTGGGGCTGGTATGTGCCACTGAAGAGTACTTGCGGGCCAGCCACAATGTCATGGGTGCCACTGACATTCATGGTTTTTTGCAGGTGGGAGCAGCCAGGAAACTCTCCTGGCTTTAATGCAGAGATGCTGCAAGAACTTGACCTGTCCTGGCAAAACGAAGAGCTTGTTTTTGTGAAGGCCTCTGATCTAGCTCTACCCTTGTGCCTTCTTTGGCAGGAACTGCAGTTAAAGAAAGGGTGTAAATTCAATTATTCTCACGGCAAGTGGGAATCCCTTAGAATGTGTTGACTCTCTGGCAATGTCCCTACCAGAATAATGCAGAGGCTGCAGAGATGCATTTGTGGGTGTTGTGTGAGTAGAGACCAAAGCTGATGGTTGCATTATTCAGTAGATGGTAACTACTCTTTCCTGTGTGTATATTTGGTTAGGTCTTATAGTGAACTCCCTTCTGGCCAAAACAATTAGTGGCCCCCTTTCCTGCTTGAGAAGTCTCTTTTCTATCAGTGCCACTTGCTTCTCACGAGTTCTTTGATGTATAGTGTCCAGTTTGAAGAAATCAAATGCTGTCTTTGTGTTCCACTGCAGTATATCGAGAGGTTGCTCTTTCTTTGAGAGATGGTGCTCCTCAGGAAACAGATGCTGGTTTCTGTCGTGAGATTTATGAATGATGCCTTGCAGATGCTTGTGGCCACATCTGTTCCAACCAAACATAGCTTTACGCTAAAGGAAAAACTCTCAGGTTTTCCACAACTGCATCACACATGGGTTTGTTGCAAACCTACACTTCATAGGGCAGCAGATATTTTGTCTCACCATCAGACACCACTGCTAGAACCTCTTGAGGGACTAGTCCAAGGTCCTACTTGTAGACCTTAGCTCTGTGTTTTCTGGTGCAGAGGCCTTATGACTCCTTACCTATGTGTATCTTAATTAGCTCAAAGCTGATGCCAGTATTAACTTTATTAATTCTAGACAGTGAGAATGCCAGCACAGAAAGAGCTAAGTAAGTGGTGACAACGGAGTGTTTTTCAGTAATGGGCACAGATTTAAGCTGCTGACTGAGCTGTGTGGCATGAAAAGGGAAATAAAATGTCATGGCATGTTCTGAAACATCCAGCCATTGTCCTTCTGGCTAAGAAGTGACAGCTGAGGTTTGACCTACTCCTCTGCAATCTACCAAATGATGTTCCTCAGTTATCCTAATTTCGAAGGCAGGCTGACTATGTCTGACTACAGCGGGCAGCAGGTTTGGTCCGACACAACTGTTTTGAACATTTGTGACTCATAGCCAGAGAGGAAAGTACTAAAAAGCAGATGAACAGGACTGGTAATCTCAGTTCTCCCTGCTCATAATTGCCCTAATTGGTGTGGGCATACATCAAGAGTTTTTAAAGAAATAACAACTCAACAGCTTATCACTTGCAGAGATTAAAAATGTGCCATTTTTTTTTATGTGACTCTGTCAGAAACCTCCAAGTCCATAGCTTGCTGCAGAAGGAAACATCTGTGCCTAATTGATGAAACAGCCTTTAGAATGGATGATTCAATGAACTAAACTGTTTTGTCAGTCAGTTGTGGATTATAAATTAATCTGCAATCCTCTCCCCAGCCCCCTGGATCTGTCTTGCATTTCCTGTCCCTTGTGGGGGGTTTTTCCTGGTCTCAGGACAATTCTAGAATTTTTTTGGTCTTCCAAGCCATAGTAAATGAACGATTTCCCCACTGCCATGACCTTTCAGCCACATTTCTGGAGTGCATATGTTGTACAAATTCCCCGAGCCTGCTTTGGGAGATACTGGGTACCCATTGTGATTGAGCTGAATATTCTAACTCATGGTTACATGGCTTATGGGGGAACAAGAGGCATCTGAATTGGAATCCCAGCCTCCTTGGATGTGCGTGGTTGGCAAGATACTTGTCTACAAATGATGACAGATTCAAGTGCGAATGAAAGCAGGGAAGAGACCTATCGTGAGTGGGGGCGAAGGATTTATGGGAGGGATGTGCTTACCCATTCAGCACTTTGGTGATTAATCCCACGAGATGCACTGAACTGATAGCTGCTGCTTTTGGGTGTTAAAGTCTTGTGGTAGTAGAGGTGGGGCTGTGAACGCCTCCAAGCGCCTTCTCAGTGTCTTAAAAGAGGCAACTAGATCAGCTCGCATATTCATCAAAATAAAACCTCAACCCTCAATCATTGCTAATTTAAGGAAGTTTGGGCCAATCTGTAATCCTCCCACATCCAGGAAATAGCGACAGTTCTGATGCACGTTCTGCCTCCAGAACTGGGTACATATTTAATTGAAAAGTTAGACATTATTTACTGTTTCTGGCTAGGTAAATACAGTCTTTGAAAGTGGTCTCAAAAGACCAGCATGGGGCAAAGGCAAATCCACACCAATATTCCAGGACACAAGAAAGGAATAAAAGAGAAGTCATAGAAAACATCTTTTTCCTTCTTCCAAGTATAAGAGTGATGCTCATCTTCCTTCTCTTGGGAAAAGAAGCATATTCACTAGAAAATTATTACTTTTTAGTAAAATCCAAATCACAACGAATGTATCTATAATTCTGATGTGAATTAGCAAATGGATGTAAATTGCCATCAAATTTTGTTATTTTCACTGGGATTTTTACAGTGAATAAATTTCAATATTTACCCTCAAGAGAAAAGATCAGTAAATTTCTATTCCTTTATTTTGGTATTATGCTCTGCAGGACTTCCAAGGCATTAGACAGAAGGGAATGTGTCTTTGGCATGTGAATGTGGGTTCTTTTCCACTTCCACAGTCCAGCCCAGGTGTCTTAAATGAGAAGATGCTATAATTGACACAAGCTTTGATAGAAATAACACTTCTAAAAGTCAAAGACCGGATTTCAAGTCAAATACAGAACACTCTTCCCAACTATGTTGCTGTCTTGGTCCTTTTCTATCGTCATCCTCCCTGAAATCTCTCAGAACATGAACAGCACCTGCTGGAAAACAAGTCATGCCTTGCAGAGTGGGTCTGTTTTTTTCTTTCTTATTGAAGTGTTTTTAATGTTTAGCATTGCTTTTTGTGTTTTTTGGTTGTGTTTTTTTCCTTTCAATTTCAATATGAGCCAAAGGGAGGGAAAAAATCTGGAGTATTTTGATCTTTGTGGCTTTATATGGACTTCATAAGCTTTGTTTGTTCTACTGCCAAACTTCCTTTGTGTTTAAATAGATAACAGACCAAGATGACTAATCGTTTCCAATCAAAACCTCTACAAAACCTCGAGCATTCCCATTCATTTCCAATTAATGCTTGTAAACTCATGCTCTCAGACAGCACTTGTGATCCAAGTATTGCTCACTTATTTTTTCCCCTTTTCAAAAATAATTGCCCAAGATACAGGCAGGGTCTGTGCTCTCCAGACTTATGAAAGAATCTTGAAAAAAGGTTCTGAGAGTGTCTTTTGGGTAAGGGATTTGTAAATATGTGGTGCATGAAAGCAGCCTCAGGTACTGTCTGAGAAGGAAGAGCATGTTAGTGTGTGCCACCATTCAGGGACTTCCTTCCTCTTTGGAGTGTGAAGGCTATTCATAGAGAAGGGAGAGCAAACTTCATGTGGAACATAACATGCTGTGTAACATAAAACGCATGTTGACTGCTATTTAACTGGTGAGAGCTGGTGTCTACTATCACTATTATGAGAGGTTTTGCATTTGCAGAAGTGAAAATTTATCCAAATCAAAAAAATGAAATAAGGCTGAATGCCGTTGAAACAGATTAGTGGGATAGATGGAAGGAACACTGACAAGGTAATCATTGGTGCAAGGAGTTTGGTTTGTGGGTTGTTTTTTTCTAATGTTAACTACTATTTTTGTCATGAAAATGGCAGAGTTCTACTGTGTGGTGACACAACTTAGCTTCTTCAAATTCTTATCACACAAGCAGCTGTTTAGGATGAAACATTTGTGAGGTCAATAAGTTGTATATTAGCCAAGAGCAGAAATGGATGCACTATGATCAGTGCTAGAAAGAGAGAATGATGTGAGTTACTCATCTAGGTTATAATTCTTGGGAGGTTGATCATGTGCTATGTGCTTCTGAAGTCTCTAAGAGTGGCTCTCCAGATTGGACCGATTAATGCTCCAAGTGGGAAAGCAGAGGATAGATTTGTACAAGCTGAACAAATTCCTCTTTCTTGTGGTTATCTCATAGCCAGGAAAGTAAAGAGTAGAACCTTCAGTAGGTTTGTCAGACTGCATCCTGTGTTTAATCACTGGCAAGATGTAAGATTATTTGTTTCATTCTCAGGTGTATTATTCCTGTGGTGCTGTGGTGGAATCAATGGAAAGAGGCCTGATTTTATCACCAGGTTTTCCAAATAACTACTACCCAGGGACACACTGTGTTTGGCAATTTTTCATTCCCATGAGAACCCACCTCGTGTTGGAAATCTTTGACTTCGACATTTTTGAGAGCTCCAGTGAAATTCCAACCCCCTGGGATGACTTTTCAGTCCCTGCTAAAACAGGAAATAAGGACATGACTTCTCCCGAGGAAAACCTGGACTTCGCTCTCCGTACTACAAAACCCTCTCTCCAGACCTGGGTGTCAAAGATGTCTCCGAATCTGAGCAACACAAGGGATCAGTCTAAGGACCTCACTAGTCACCTGGATGAACTTCCAGGAATCACCTCAAAAAAAGATGAAGCCAAACAAGCGTCCAAAGAAAATCAGTCAAAGCAGATGAAGGAACCAAAAGTGATAACCAAGGCTCAATCAGAAGAGCTGCCATCCCCTGTGGCTGGTAGTGCCACAATGCCGAAGCAAAATACCAGTGGCCTGGTAACAGAAGAAGATTTGAAAGGGAATATCTTGCTTTCCCACCTAGCTGCTAGTGAAAGAGATGAAGTTACAGTAGAGAGCTGGACTTTCCCCACAACAGTACTGCCTGTGGAAATTTCCTCTAGCCCACCGTCAGCAGTGGATATCTGTCCCCATGATGTACTATATGTTTCTGATCTTATTACATTTTCCTCTCGCTTCTGTGGACCAAATTCACCTGTAAACAAGACCATGGTCTTTGGTTCATCACTGGAAATGGTTGAGGTTATCATGGAACTGATCACCACAACAGACCGGGGCCGAGGCTTTGCGATGCTCTTTGAATACAGGAACATCACCGATCCTAATGTTGTAGATGCTGTGAGGCAGGAGAGGAAGGAAACCATGATGATGATGCCAATTATAGCAGGGATCATCTTCTTTGTGCTTGCTTTGCTCTCTGCCTTCTGCATAGCGTGCAGGTAAGATGGTGCATATATGAGCCTTTGAAATGTGGTATTATCCATACAGGAAAAAGACCAGATGACTAAGTCACATTTCCTGTGCTCTGCTAATTCTTGCTCTCCTTTAAAACTAGAGAGTGTTTGGGGACAGGCAGTCCTGCCCTGTGCTCCTCAGTCTTCTTTCTTAGTTCTACAGCTCAAACTTCTTTCAGTTTTTCTGCAAAAATACTTGAAGGGTGATGCCTTTATTTTGTTTCAATGGCAGAGGGCCCTCTGAACTTTAGTTTTGGGGTACAAAGTGACCAACTAACAAATACAGATCATCCCTCCTTCTCCAAGTCTTCTGAGCAAGTTAAGCTGACAGGAAGCGTATTTTCACAACAGTTCTACAGTTTTAATTCCCAGGCACTCCATGTGTTAAGCAGCAGTATGCACATCATTGAGACTGCTGGGAAGAGCAGTGCCAAGCTGCGGTAGCTGCTGATTTCCAGGTCCTGATGCTAACTAGCTGAACAGTGAAAACCAGCCAGTGACAAAAGCATACTTCTCCAGTAAATTTTATTTTATGTATTCATTTTCCTTTATATACATCAGGAGAAAGGTTCTCCATTCCCCAGCATGTGTTTTCATTTTTCTCACTAACTCCCTAGTGAAAACATTTTTGTAGAAACAGAGATTTTTTGGTTTTGTTTCCTTTCCAACAACCTCACCACATAGCTCAAGCTCCTTAGGTTTTTGTCAAACAACAGTGTTTTCTAAGTGTTTGTACTCCAAGAAAAACATCAGGTGAGATGAAACAAATACTGCCCCTTGCAGAACTCTGGTGTGGTGACTGTTTACTAGGAAACAGGCAGCATGAAATTGAACTGTCTTCTCTCTGCCTTGCATCCCCTGCCTGTGCATCCTCCAAGCCAAAAGGTCTCAGGATTGCCCAGCAGCTCCTAATCACCAAGTTTGGTTTGACAGACAAACATTGTTTTCTTTATCCTTTTTTTCCTAGCTGTGTTTCTAGCTAAATAAATGCAAATATAGTCCATCACATTGGGTATAAGGGGATGGGCAAGGTAGTGCAGCTTAAATACAATCTCTTTTGCTGCATATAAAAATCACTGCTTTCAGAGGCTGAACTTTTCCTAGCTGTGAGAGTTAAACTTGCACGTATTACATCTATATAACCTTTTTCCTTTTGAAAAAGCTTGAAGAACACTAATTTAGACCACAATTTTTTGCAAACTCTAAAGGAAAACGTCTGGTGGAAAATGTCTTCCAGATACCAAATACTTTATTTTTATACCCTTGGCAATCTTCAAAAGAGACAGAAACATGCTCCTTTTGCTGTGGCAGCAGTCCGGGTTCATACTCATACCGAGTAGGCTGATCTTGCTCCATTACCCCATTTAATTTCACTGTGACTGTCCACGAAGCAGAGTATTATTTAAGTCAAAAAGTGCACCAGTAATCTGAGATTTCACTGGCCGCAGTTTACTCTGTGTGGTCTGTTTACAAAGTGAGGCTGTGCTGCTCACATGCATGGTTTGGCTTTTTGCTTGTCAGATGTTTACAAAATAAAGTCAGATGAGGCTCTTGCTGACAGAAAGAAAACCCAAATGCATTTCCCTCCAAAATGTTTGTGTTCTAGTCATTGCAAATTCATCCTCCTGGGCATTCTGTGGTGCAGGAGCAGAATTAGACTGCTCTATGTCATTGCTCTATGACATTTATTGTTTTAAAGGAAGATACACCTCAGACAGGCATTGACTGTGTATAGACAGAGACTGTCCTACACCCTTTAGCTTCTTGAAAGTCCATTTACTATCTCAGCTGCCCACATTCACTGCATGCTGTTCTAGGAAGGGATTGATTACAATAACTTTTCAGACTTAAAACACTTAAGTGAGAGCTGATGCATGTGGAAGCAATGCCAGTGGCCTGTGCCAAGTAACCTCACTTACATTCCGCTGGAAGAGGTGTGGTTTTCCCTCTTTACTGGGCTAACTGCTTTGAGGATATTGGGTTCTGACCCCAGAACTGCTGGCACTGTTTGGAGCTCAGAATAAGACTGTAGAGGCTATTAAGCACATCTAAACTTCTTTTAATTTGAGCCCACCAAGCTCTATTTTGTGCTTCATGCCCTAAATACGGCTTTGAAATCAGGTGTCAAATGTGTACTGAGCAGTCTGTGTTCTCTGCAGAACAAGTCAGGATGGCAAGGGTTGGACTGAGGGGAAAAGCAAAGACACTTCAACAGCGTGGCATGCTCAGGAATGGGATCAGCTCTCTGAAGCTCTCTCTCTCTCTGGCTGGAGTGTGCCATTGCAGAGGATGCTAGTAGTAACCTTCAAGCTCCCAGCCTCATAAACTTGCCTTCCACTTTCTTTTCTCTTTGTACTCTACTTGATCCCCTGGTACCAGGTTTAGCAGCATTTTTTTTCCCATTTCTATCTGCTGCTCTTGCTCAGCTAAAAGTAGCAGGGCTCTGTCTTGCCAGGGATAGAAATGGCCCAGGATGGGCTTGGCACCTACTGCCACTCCAATGCACCCAGTCGTCAGCAGTGTCTGCTCAGGCTCATTGCATTCAGCCAGGGCAAAGCTCTTTGGGGAAACTCCAAGTCTCTGCCACACTGCAGCTTTTGTTTGCTGTTTGGGGAGGGAATGAAAGCTTCAGTTGTTAGTTGGCCAATAATTCTAATTACTTTTGGCCATGAGGCCTGGCTTGAGTGATGGGGTATTTTTCATTTTCTTTCCCAAGCCCCAAGAACAAGAGAACTGCCCACCTTATTTAATGTTAGTCCTGTCCAGTGCAGTCAGACTTTTGCTCAATGGTTGCAGCCCATGGATTGCAACTGCATTTTACATCTGCACAGCCTGCCAATGACCTGTTTCCAGTTACAGCCCCCTAGTGTACTGCTATTTCATCAAGCTCTCACGTGCTGCCATCTCTCTCCATGCAAGCTACCTGACCGTCACCCAAGGTGAAGCTTCTCATGTATCATCCTTCTAGAGGATCCACATCATTTCTGGGCTAAGCTCAGGCTTTTCCTCTACCATCATCATGTTAGGCAAAAGTCAAGCCTCCCTCCTTGTCTGCTATATCTGTGTCCTCCATTTCTGTCCCTCCACACATGTAGCTGATGTGGTCAGAGGTCTAAGACAGCTGGAGCTGTCTGCTGGGAAGCACAGGACTACTCTCACAAAACTTCCAGTCGACTTGAATCTTACTTTTATTTTTTTTACCTGAGAGCTTTGAATCAACTGTTTGAAAAGAAATGACTGTCTTTTAGGTGATGGGAAATTGTGTATTTGTACGTTGGCTCTTTTAAACCCAGGAGCAGCGCACAGATCTAAATCACTGGTCTCCTTGGTAGCCAGGTACTGTAGTATGCCATGGCAGATACAGTCCAGCTGGAGAATGAAATAAAGAAATACTGAGATCCCCAGTCCTGCAAAGCAGTGCATCTCTCTCCAGACACCATGGCAGCAACTCTTCTGAGGAAAAATAAATCTCACGTTTCCACCAAGACTGATGGCCAAATCTAGAAACTCTTACCCTTTGTGCATGTTGTTTTTTAACAGTAAATCAAACTGTTTGGTGGAAATCAGACACTCAATACCTAAAATTGGATGAGAGACGTTAAATAGGGACATTTCAGCCAATTATTGGGTATTTTTATCCTAATTTAAATTTTTTGAAGAACAAGACTCTTCTTTCTCTTATTTCCCCCATACTCACACAGAAAATGCCTTTGCTGGGGTACCTGACTCTCAACGAACTCTTTCGGTTCAAGTTGCCAAACTGCAGTGTGGATTTCAAGGTCATTTAGGTGCTGCTAAATATTGTGGAACACAACATTGATAAAGTCTGGCAAGGAAAGGAGATAAATGGATGTAAGATGTTTCATCTTGCAGAACTTGCCCTGTGGATCCATAGTTCATTATTGCTCTCTGATGCTGTGAGCTTGAAAATGGGTAGTTCTTTCCTGCCTTGTCCTAGAATCTGACTGTCTTTTAAGTGGAGCTGCTGTACACAAGAATCTGAGGGACACTTTTACTTGTGCTTTGGGAACTCAAACATTGTTTAAATCATGCTAAAAATTTAAACAACGAACCCAAAAATGAGACCATCCAGGTAACTAAAAAGTCAGAAATGCCAATGCATGATGCTCAATGTGGGAAAAGTGCGCTTAGAGGAGAATATTTCATTCATGGAATATTTGTGTATTTGAGAATATTGTAATACATTTCATAGAACCATTACATTTGCTTGTAACTTGCCAGTTGCTTGAAACCAGACTATTTCATAGGAATAGATCTAATTTGGTTAATTTTTTGTCATGGGTTTTGGCAAGAAAGAGCTGGGAAAAGTGGAAGAGATATTAAAAATAAATGTGTGATGTGGAAAAAGCAGGGAATTACACAGTTCTCCCACCAAGTACCTGAAAGCCTTCATCACCACAATAACTCATAGTCTTGGTGTGTGTTTTCTGAGGTTGTTCCTATTGAAACGGTTCTGGTGCCCAATTTACGCATATTTACGCAAATATTGTCCACTTTGAAGTGTTTACTACTTGGTTTGATCTTGCTTGACAAGGCAATATTATTCCTACTTAGAATCCTTTCCCTGCTCCCCCTTCCTGAATCTGTGCTTTAAGAAGATGCCCTGATTTAGCCCCAAATTCACCCAAGAAATCCAAGTGGTGGCCAAAGCCATTGTGCCTCCTGGAGCAACCGCTATCTGTCTGGACTGCTTCTGAATTAAACTCTCAATGCCAACTCACTCTCCTTGCTGTATTCACTAAGACTAGCACTGGGGGCATGACATGAGTTTTTCCTCCCTCCAGTCACTGTTTGATCAATCAGCATTTTTTAAGAGACCAAATGAAATGGGAAAGAATGAAACCTATCATGCCCAAGCTGGAGAAGATGCTGCCTTCTGTCCAGTCTCATCAGGTGGCCTGAGCCCTTAGCCTTACAAACAGCAACAAAATAGTAACTGAAACCTTGAAATCTTGGCTTCAACACATTGCTACCAGAAGAACCTCACAATTCTCCTGGAGGAGATTAAAAGCCTTAAAACAAAACAAACCCTCCCACAAGAAGAG
Organism: Upupa epops; assembly: GCA_013397515.1. NCBI lineage: Eukaryota > Metazoa > Chordata > Aves > Bucerotiformes > Upupidae > Upupa > Upupa epops. Next base: position 857,674 of record VZRI01004135.1, read on the forward strand.
GAAAAATGCCAGCTACCAGCACAGACAGAAGGGAAAGCAGTAACATGGGTCACGTCCTGTCTTGTCAATGCCTTGACACACCCATGTGTCTCTGCAGCAGCCCATGGAGAACTGCTGCACTCAAAGGCAAAGCACATTTGCTTCAGTCATTACGTTCAGTACTGTCAGCCTTTCTTTGAGGCATTTTGAGACATCTTTAAGTCTTATTTACCCAAAAAGTAAATAACACTAGTTATTTTATGATCTCAGCCTTAGTAAAAATGTGACAAAATGGTTAAAAACATCTTTCTGTCTTCCTCCAGGCAAGAGGCACCTTCCCTAGTTATCTGCCATAGCCCTATCTTGTGATAAAAATGTTCAGACAAGTCAACAGCACCTGATGCTCTCTGTTTGCTAAATAAAACCCAGCACACTAGCATATGAGATGCAGATGAGATTTTCTAGCAGGGTCAGAACCATGGCACTGCCCAGACCAAAGGCAGGACTTAGTCCCACTGTTTAGTGACATGAAAAAGCAGCCAGTGGGGGAGCCTGATGGGACATGATGGAGGCTTGAACCCTGTCCCTGTTTTTGTACAGATCACAGAAAGATGACAGGTCCTTCTCTTCAGAAGACTTTTCACTACATGAGCATGAAATTTTCTTCCCCTGGCTTATAGACCTTTTTTTCTACGAGTCTCAGCGAGTGTTTTAGAAGCTGCTGTGGGCAGGGAAGTTAAAACATTCTGTGTGTCCCTCATAACCAAGACCTTCCCTTCTGTGGGTCTTTAACTCAACTCATGGGCTTGTTGTTGTTGTTGCTGTCTCTCCTTTTCAGGCAGAGAACGTGCTCAAAAAGGAGCTCATCCAACGCATGCAGTGACCAGGAGGTTAGTGCTAACAGCTTCAGCAATTTCTGATTCTCTCTTTCATATTGGCTGTTGCACTGTTTATCTGACTATGTTTATTGGGGCATGTTCTGAGTTGTAGAACGGGATCCAGAACTCTGCCGTCGATATCAATGAGCTCCAGCTGGTGGTGCCAAGCCGAGAGAATGAAAACAACAACCACTCCGTCAGCCGGGAGCAGGCAGGTAAGCAATGGGCAGTGCCCAGAGCATGTCCAGACACCCCATACCCCTGGCCAGTTAGTCAGATAATTTCTTTCTTGCAGTTCTCCTCACTGCCTTGCCCATGCACAGCTGGAGAGCATCTTCACAGCAGGAAGTCTTCATTTTGAGAGCTTTCCTTGCTGCTCTCCCGACTCACTAGTAGGGTAATTCCCTTGGCAAGGAACACACACAAGCAGGCTCCAGGATGCTGCCAACAAAAGCTGTCTCAGCACATGGCATTGCAGAGACACTGGGTTAGCAGAGCAAATGTGTTGGGTTCCGACCGCTATCAACAACTTTAAAAAAATCCATAGAGTGTAGAAGAGCTCCAGACAAGTTGGATACAGAGAAAATGTCACTTACAGTGACTTTGAATGATTTTTGACTCCTGGAGCTAACTTTTTCTGAAGAGCATTACAGATGAGACTGCTTTAAATGGCACTTACTTCACGGTACGTTTCAAGAACAAGAGATTGCAAGCTGAGCTGTAGACAATGCCACTGCTGACATTTTGAGTCAACACATGAAGTGTATCAGAGCCCCTTTTGGTTGGTGAAGGCCAACAGAGAGCTGCTCCACATCGTGTTGCTGTACACCGTCAGTTTCTCATTAAACAATCAGCATCACACACAGCTCTCCTGTCTTCCTAGCAAGTTAATTCTGTGCTCCCAACCATGATAGTTTTCACATCCCCTTTGGGAAAAGTCATCAAGGAGGTTGTGACCAGAGCTGTCCTGGCCTAGACCAACTAGACAGGCCCCAGAGAGACATGTGTGCACAGACCCATGGCAGTCTCTGGAGGGTAAGCCTGCCTGTAGGAGCTGCCTGGGGTTTAAGTGAAAAGCACAGATCTCAGTATTGTATCAGCTCAGGGATGGGCAAATGCAAATGAAAAATGAGTTGAGCAAGCCTGTGAGTTTTTGATTCTCATGCACTTATTACAAGACAGTTCAGTTTGGGTCTGCTCATATTAGACATCAGACCCACTAGTACAGAGTAGAGGGGGAGAAGAACCTCTCTCAATATGCTAACCAACCCCTTTCTGATGCACCCCAGGATGCTGTTGGCCCTCTTGGCCACAAGAGCACATTGCTGGCTCAGAGTCACCCTGCTGTCCACTAGGACCCCTAGGTCCCTTTCTCCTACACTGCTCTCCAACAGGTCAGTCCCCAACCTATCCTGGTCCCTGGGGTTGTTCTTGCCCAGACGCAAGACTCTACACTGACCCTTGTTGTACCTCATTCAGTTACTCTCTGCCCAGCTCTCTAGCCTGTCCAGGTCTTGCTGAATGGCAGCACAGTCTGCTGGGGTGTCAGCAACACCACCCAGCTTTGTGTCATCAGCAAACTTGCTGGCAGTCCTCCCTAATTTCTCATCCAAGTCATTAATGACTAGACTGAAGAGGACTGGTCCCAGTACTGATCCTTGGGGCACACCACTAGATACAGCTCTATGATTCTATGAAGTTTGTTCTATCTGGTGTGACAGAGACACAAAGTATGTTCTAGGTGGTCTAGGGAGAGTTGTGAACAAATGTTTTTCACTGCCACACGTAGTCTTTACTCATTTTATTCTTTTCTCAGTCACTTCCTGTGAAGGCAGCACAGAACAGTCTCCTCAGGACACTGACCCAGATGTGCCCTCTTCTGTATCTGCAGTGACCACAGAGACTGGGAGTGATGAAGTGTTTATTATTTCTGCTGGACCTGGGGCCAGTGGACTGAGCTTTACCACCTATAGAATACAGGTAGGTATGCTCTCCAGCAGATCTACCCAGATCTATCAGGCCATGGGATGTCCCTCATGGTCAGAGCTCGTCTTACCTGTCCATTTGTCCTTCTTGCTTTGCAAGAAACATGGTGATCTAACCTGGCAGTTCTCCTAATCCTGGAGTTAAGCTGTCATCAAATGACATGGGCTGTGACACCCCCCGCCCCCCACCTGCCTGTATCTTCTCAGCTTCCAGAAGAGCAAGTGCAGATGTCTACCTTGGATTGCTGGGTGATAAAGCAGATGTCTGCCAGCAGGCAGTAGGACCAGACCTCAGCCATATGTTCACTGGCAAAAATCACGATCCATTAAAAACATCACTTGTAGCAACTGAAGGACCTGGGAGCCAAAACTGCTTCTGCTCAATCCTATCAGGAAGTCAGGGAAGTTACTCCAATTCCTGACAAGCTGAGGAGCTATTTACCTGACTCTCTAGGCTGAGCATTATCAGTGAAGTGCTTGATTTTTTTTAGAGCATCTAAGTGAAAGCATGAGGGTCCTTCCGAATACACACACAAAAACCTGGACCAGTTCAGTAGGTTCTTTCTTATTTTAACTCTTTTCCCCACAGTCCTGGGCAATTATTTCTTTAGAAACAGATGACAGCTCAGAAATCTCAGGTCCAGCTACCTCCTCTTCAACCCTGAGCAACCTGAGTGCCTGACAGAGCACACCCCATTACTGGTCTACATGAAAGCCTTTCTGGGGTCAGTGCTCTCCTCTCCAGCACCCTGTCTTTTTCCCACAAGACCAGAAACAACCAGCACAAGGAGCTTACACATGCCAGGACAGACTGGGTAATACTTCTGTCTCTATTAACAAAACAATGACACTCGGCACACTTTCCGATAGAAAATCGGCCAGGAGGCCAGGCTGGACAGGATTTTCCTAGGACGAATACTGAGCTTTTCCTCCAGTCAGCCACAGCAATGAGCAGGAAGAAGGAAAGGAGATAAAAGTATATCTAGTGCCTTTCCTTACCCAGCGTGTTCATTTCTGCAGAGCAGGGCACTGTGAGCAGTAGCAGTGCCCAAGCTGTCCATCCCTCAACACCTGCATAGCTTGGCCCCACTTTCCATTGGGGAAAGCTTCATCTGGTGGCAGCCACATACAAATACAGCTTCCAGACAGCAGGAGAACCAACTTTGCTCTCTCTTTTCTCCTCTCTAGTAAGAATTAAAACACTTTCTGTTCCTCCACCCCTTCACAAGCAATCTACTAGAGGAGATGCTCACACGTATACAAACAACAACCTTGGGGTTAAAACAGGTCTAAACGATGGAAATCAAAGAGTGAAAATTATTTACTGGATGACTAGCTCAGGACGTACCTCCTTCTCCATGACGTTCATGCTGCTCACAAGTGAAACAATGATCTCCACCACATCACCAAAAGAACAGCAAAACCACCTATCAGCAGTGCTGGAACCTCTTTAAAAGTACCAGAGCTCTCCTCACAGCTGAAGTCAATCCTCTCCAAGGGGTGGGAACTGGGCATAGCTTTTTGATTTTAAACCCATTCTCCAGTGGGATCTGCTTGGGCCCCTTGAGTTACTCAGGGTTATGGGATATGGGAAATAACCATGCTTATGGTTTAATTGCTAAATGTGTGTCTTTAGGATGTAAAATACAGCTGGGCAGCCAGCTCCTGACTTCAGCCTCTGTGCCCCACAGAAAGGATGGTGCAGAGCTTTTGTGGACCAGCACTAGCAAGTGGGATGAGTGGTGTGCTGGAGCGTAGCCACTCTCTTGGCAGCAGCTATGACATTCTCATGTGAAAAGATGTGTGAAATCCTGAGCCCTTACAGTACAGTAACTAACACCATCAGCCTCACCTCACTCCAAATGCTTGACTAGACAAAGAAGCTTTAAGGAACTTTCATTAAAATAATTATCCAGGTCTTTTTACTGAGAAATGGCAGCTGGCCACTTGGTCTTGTGCCCCCCAGTAGGCATGGGGCTCAGCTCTGCTGGGCAGGAGCCAGCGATAAACTGGCTTTTAGCTTTTTAGCTTTGAAAACCCTTTTGAATGAAGCAATTCCCCTGGCAGGAGGCAAGAGCTGGGAGAGCAAATGCCCGTCTCCATACATGGGCTAGTGGGAGGAACCAGAGGGCAGGATGGCTTTCAGGTGGTTCTGCAGTGTCCCCCAGGAGGGCCACGGCTTTAAGGTTTAAGTCGTCATTCAGGCTTAGCCCAGTGCATAGCCACGACCTCTGGCTTCTATTCAGACATTACAAGCTTCAAATGTCAAAGTTTAAGTCAAGCAGAGTGCCGTGGAGATTTAAAAAACGCTTTTTACCAAAACATTGTTAAGAATCTAGAAAATACTTCTTTAATCCTCATAGGTTCTTGCACTATAGCTGTGTCAAAACCAGTGCTTGGCTTTTACACCAATTTAGAGGTACTTACATAATAGCAGACTAAATCCTAAAACAGCCTGGAGAGGCTTCTGAGGAGAAGACAGCTGGCTTATACATTCATAAATGGAGATTGTTACTTTAATCAAATCTGAGACTAAGAGCTTAGTATTGAAACAAACTTATCCAGAGCCTGAAGCCCATTCCAGCTTCCTACTGAGACTTTATTTTCTGCTGTAGCAGCTAATTTCTTGCCGCTTTGCCCATCCACTTCCAGTATGACATTTTAACTAAATAGTTCCTTTTATTTTCAGAAACTTGAGAGATTCTGTTTCTCGGAAATAATGAATGTCAAGTTTCTGGTTTCTCAGGACTCCGGGACACTGTGGGATTTATTTCAGACTTGCTTTAAGGGCTACATAGACTTTGGGAATGTGGGTTTTGCATTCTTCTCATGACAACCATACTCGCACAGCTGAGAATTAAAAATAAGCATGGAGTTGTAGATGAAGAGGGTTATATAAACAACAGGTAAAGTGTTAGTACTAATCAAAGGAGACCCAGGACAGTCAGAGATTCTGTGACTTTTCTGGCTCTAATCTCACATCAGGATTAAGGACACCAATTCTGGTTTAAAATGCAACGCTGGAATGTATAATTAAACAAGTACCGAGAGGTCTTTACAAGTTGTCTGTCGCTAATTCCAGTGGCAGAAAACTGCTTATGCACGGGGCTGGTGACAATAGTTTGATGTGGTCTCACATTCTGACGAGGCCAATTTTACCCTGTCTGGATGTCTTGTTCTACTGCTAAAGCATCTTTTCTCTCTGAAAAGCATTTCTTATGTGAAATGAAAAGACCTTGGCTCACAGCTGGGTCTCGAGCTTCTTATTCCATTTACCACAGACACTGAGCACACAGTATTCTGTTTCTCTTTGGGTCTTTTTTATTTCTATTTTCTTAATATTTCTGTAACATAGGATCAAGAGTGCCATTCAGTTCAGCCTTGCCTCCTCAGTAAGGCATTTTTGGAGGCTTCTGATTCTCCTATTGCTTGTTCTATACTCCTTTCAGCAGGTCTCCTCCCCTTGAGCTTTTGACAGACTCACTTAGAGACCTCTAAGAGTAGAGTGGAGTGCCAGAATTGTTTTACACTGTGAGGATTACTACTGTGTTCTGTCAGCTATCACCAGCAAAACAAACCTGTAGATACTTGATGGTTAGTGAGGAAGGCAGGGCTTTATTTCCTACATAGCTGAAATTTCCCAGTTTGGTGTTAAACCTGAAGCTGGGGAAGAGAGGTAATCTTGCTGGAGAATGGTGTCATTTGGATTCCCAGGCTGGCATCACGTGTAGTTGGGCTAAAGGAGGTTGTAGCAAGGCTGGCGCTGATCTGTTCTCCCAAATTACTAATGATAGGATGAAAGGAAATGGCCTCAAGTTGCAGCAGGGGAGGTTTAGATTGAATATTAGGAAGAAAGTATTTAGTGGGACTGTCCAAGGAAGTGGTGGAATCACCATCCCTGGAGGTGTTTAAAAAGCAAGTAGCTAGAGCACTCCAGGCCATGGTCTAGGGGTTAGGGAGATGTTGGGATGAAGGTTGGACTTGATGATCCTGGAGGTCCTTTCCAGCCATGAGGATTCTATGATTCAGGCAGCTGCTGGGAGAGGAATGAGAAGTTGCATTCCTGTGTCTTGTCTTAAGAAGAGAACCACTAGAGAAATTGGACTGTGCTTATTTTTTAGTGGTTTTAAAACTTTTTGATTAAAGATGCTCCAAACTATCTGTACTTTCAGGACAAAAACCTCAAACGAAGTGTCACAAGCCCAGCCTCTGTGTCTGACTGGCTGACATCCAACCACATGGTTACAGGAGCAGAGGCTGCTGAGAAGGGGAATGTCCAGCTAGAAAATCCCTGTCCTAGACAACGCACTTGGAGTGCCCGCACCTTCCATGACCTGCTGGCTCCCATACCACAGCTACAGAAAAAATGGTGCAGCTGGACCACCAACAGTCCCTTCACAAAGCTGGTTGACAACAGTGTAAGTCTTGTAACAAGGGAAGAACATGGTGGTCGGGGTCTGTGCCCCAGCTGCTTACTGATGGGACACATAGTACCCTTGGCTACTGCTTTGCCTCTCTGCCCTGCAGCGCACACTTCAGGCCATCTTGTGGGGTGTGTAAGAATCTCTTTTGTCTAACTATATTGTAATCTATTCAGGCTTTCCTGAAGTGCTGAAGAGCTCTGGTTAAGAAATGAGCCCCAGACCAAAAAAGCATTAGAAAATGCCTTTAGACTAAATTACCTCACTGACTCTTCTGACAGGTACCCACCTCCCTCTGGTTATGCCTTAGAAGTATTGCAATTGAGATGGCACTATTGCATCACCAACCAACAGCTCATTACACAGTTAAGAGAGGATGTCTCTTCTTTTTTAAGTTAATAACATGGGGTTTTGTTAAAGAAAACCACTCACCTCTAAAACACAAGGATTTAACTTCTAGTTCCTTGCGATCAGACTTTCTCCAGACAGCTGCTTTCCATGGCATGCCTACTAATCTACTGTTTTGTGCAGGGTTTCGCAACAGCTACGAGAGCCCACGGTGTCCCAACCAGAAAGGTAATCTCAGCCACAGAGATAGAGGGAACATCAGAGACTGTTTACTCCGATTCATCTGTTAGTAATGCCTCATATCCCCTCACTCTGTCTGCGCAAAGACAGAGGAAGCTAAGCTACTGCAATTTGAAGAAATCCAGGTTTGGCAACCCTTACTTTGGATTTTTAGGCAGTTCTCCTGACAGCAAACAGGCAAAGTCCTTGGATCCCTCAAAACATCTAGGAGCACCATCTCCAGTTAACAGCCAAAGCCCCCAAAGTCTTATAGAGAGCTCCAATCCACTGAAAATCAACTTGGTCAACAGTTGTAAAACAAAGGAACTTACGGTCGAAACAGAGAAAAACAAACCGGTTTTTGTTATTTCTGAAGAAGGGGATGATCAGCAGCCTCTGGTCCTGGCGGAACATCTTAGTCAATGTGGAGATCATCTGTCAGAACAAAATGCTGAGTATGCCCCAGCTGTGCCAGAGAAACAGCCGGTGGTTGTGACTGTTGAGGGGAGCAGCTCCACCAACTTCATATCCAATCCACCCCGTTGGGCAAAATCCTCTGGTTTATACACAGGGCACATGAAAGCTCCCAGCTCTTCCAGGGACCAGCAGAGCTCATTAATTGTAGTTGCTGATACTACAGAGCTCTCGCAGAACTGTGACACCCTAGCTGCTCCAACACTATGCCAAGCCTCAATCCAGTGATGCTCTCAGAAAGACTGAAACATCAATTCACAAAAACAGAGGCAATAGGGATGTGATCAGCGTGGAAGCTGTGCCAAGTAGCTGAGTGTGGCAGTCACTGGTGGATGTAATTTTGTTAAAAGTGATCTTTGCTTCCCATCCTTTGGGACTGAGATGATAAGGATATCCACCACAGCACAGCGTCAATACCATCTCGCTTCATCTCTGTTCTTCTGCATGAAATTTGATGTGGTTTATACAGAAAAGCATCTGAAAAGGTACTTCAGACTGCAGAAAACTTTATTCTGGAATGAGAAACGAAAGCAATCTGAGATGGTTCCTTTGTGGTTTACACCCGGAACGTTCAACCAGTCCTCTGTCACTGTGGTATCACTTGAGTCTTTCTGTTGGGAGCTCAGAGTTAAATTCTGTTTATAGCTACGCCTGTACAATCCAAGCCCTGCCAAGCCAAGGGTGAGAATTCAATCATGCATGTTCGCCTACAGTTTTGTAAACTTAATTTTAAGCATTTCATAACTCCTGCACTCTAGCACAAAGTTTATTGAGTATTAGCATCTCTAATGTTACAGACCATGATTATCTCAATCCTAACTCTTCAGAGAAGTATACAAGACAACCTGAGCAACCCAACGCTGGATGCTAGTTCTGTTAAAGTCTGATGTAGCTTTATCTCTGTTAGATCTACATAAACTTAAAACACCTCAGTCCACTACATTTTTAAGTGACTCCTCATGGCAACAGGAGCCTGTGTACACCAACACTGAAATACTAGGAATCATCTTCAGCATCCAGCCCTTGGATATTTGCAGCTGCTCTGATGCTATGTCCACCAGCTATTTGTTGCTGGCAACGCACATTGACTGGAGAACTATTTTCCTTTCTTTAGTAGGCAAGATTGAAAGAATAAAATTAAGTGGAGGAATCCCTGAGTGCCCACTTTCTTTAGAAATGAACTACTAGGTGGCTGTGCCTCTCTTGAGACAAATCCAGGGCATTCAGCAGAACACTGAACCAAAGGGAAGCCTGCGAGTCCTACTGCCTTTAATGACCCCATCAGTATTTTTTTTGCTCCCAGTGGTATTTTTCCTGTCTTTGCGAGAGACTCCTGCATGTTCAGCTTGCAACTTAGAAGTTTTTGCTTTCTTAAATGGGATAATTACCCCATGAGGCTGTATTTTGCACTTGACGCAGCATATTGTTTTAAAGTCTGTCATAACAGGTGTCAGAAGTCTTCTGCGGAAGTCTTCCCCTGTATTAGCTACAACATGGATCGAGTTATCTTAATCCTTCTGTTTGAAGGCCTTTAAGTCTGATTCCTGAAATACTTAACTGAATTATTTATGATTTCATCTGCTATTTCAGCTTCCATTTGCCACCTATTCATGTCTGAGATATGCAACACAAGACCGTAGGTTTTGTCTTGCATTCTGCGTGTGCTTACATGGCTATGAAGACACAGAGCCGTGGTGTCTGGCAGCAGTGGAAGCAAAAACTTCTATGCCCTGTAGCAGTTGACTCAAACACGATGAGCAAACAAGTCTCTGCATTTGTTATTACCAGACTGCATTGAGTAATCCTGAAGCACTGAAGTCTGGCTCCAAGTTGGTTTGGTTTTTGTTGTTGTTTCTTGTTTTTTTAAAAATAATACTTCATGATTCAAAGGGAAGAGTTAATATATTTATGATTTAAGAAAATACTTAGAAGTCTTCAGTACTATAACAACTTCCACTGTATTAAATTCATATGCATTGTAATTCAGAGTGAATGTTCTGTTACTTATTAAATTGCTAAAGATTGAAGTCTTAAAATCTACCTTTGAAATGTGCTTGCATTGGGTTATTGACAATAGCTTCAATTGAAGGGCTGGAGCAAGGGGTTTTTCAATAAAGGTGTGTTTAACTATTCATTTCTGCACTGTAATGACACTTATTTTGCTGAAAGACTCAGTTGTATGGGCATCACTGTAGAACACCCCTACACGGCATGGTATGCACCAGCAACCTCCCCAGCAGTTCCTGCAGCGAGTTCCCGCACAAAAGCTGCCGCTTCACTCACTCGGCAAACAGCTGAGGATTAGATCCTGCTTGATTTCTTTCAATACCCTCATGAGATCATCAGGGGGCTATTTTCTCCATGTGACCAAAGAACAGATTTCTTTGACCCAGAGTAGACTGCTGCCAGATGCTGGCTTTGGTGGGAGCTTGCACCTCTTTTCTTACTTTGGCTTTTCTTACTGCAGGGTACTTCTTCTATCATGGGATCGTAGCCTAGTTTGGGCTGAAAGGGACCTCAGAGACTATCCAGTTCCAACCCCTCTGCCATGGGCAGGGACAACTCCCACTAGACCAGGATGCTCAAAGGCCAAATCAACCTGACCTTAAATAATTCCACTAATGGAGCATCCACAATCTCCCTGAACAAAACATTGCAATGTCTCCTCACCCTCACAGTGAGGAACTTCCTCATTCTAACCCCATTTTCCCCTCATCCTATGACTACAAATGTGGTTAAAAGTCCTCCCCACCTTTCTTGTAGATGCTATTCACATACCAAAAGGCCACAAGGTGCCCCCAGAGCCTTCTCTAGGTTGAACCCCAAGACTCTCAGCCTGTCTCAGTAGGAGAGGTGATCCAGCCCAGTCATCTTTGTGACCTCCTCTGGACCTGCAGGTCCATGTTGTGTTGGTGGCTCCAGAGCTGGACCCAGTACTCCATACAGTGGCACAGAACTCCAGGCTGTACCAGCATGCAGCCAGTGAAGAACAAAACACAAAATTAGTCAGATACGGTAAGTTCTGCAAGGACCACATCCATGTTGAGAGGCTCTCTCCTCTTGAAGAACATGCAATATCAAACAACACTGCCTATTCTCCTAGCAGATGGAGGTGATACAATAAACTCTTCAAAGTTGACGGCTTCTGCTGCTAGAAGACACTGAAACCTGACCCCTAACTCCTGTGTGACCATGCCCTCACTCTGGGTGAGCCCTGAAGAGCTAGGAGAACACAAGTGAGACTTAAGCAAGTTCCTGACTTAGCTTTTGAAGTTCCTCATTTTTTTAGCTGCTAAAGAGGTATTTGTGTTTTATTTTGTACCTTTAAATAATCCATCATAGATTTTCTTTCACTTACAGCTACAAACTGTTTTTGAAATTCTCATTTCCCCCACCCTCCAGGAACAGAAACAGCTTCCACCCAGACTCTTGAAAAGAGTCACATTGCAAATTTAAGACATTCCGAAAGCTCCGGGTGGAATAAAGAGCTCTAACACTCTCTCAGCTGTAAATATTGACCAGGATTAGTTTTAACATAGTATTTCTTATGACATTTGTTTTCTTCCTAAGAGCTATTTTAGTTCTGAGAGCTATGCTGCACTTTTTAATGACAGAAAACCCACAGCTCCTGCATGGACTGGGGATTGGGGATTCAGTTTTACCTTTGTGGTGGTGCATGCGGTTTCCTGCACTGCTTTGCATACTGTAACTAAGCAGCAAATGGGATGAGCATGCCAAACCCTTGCTGAAGAGGAGGAAAATCATTTCAATCACAATTGTATGGGAAAAAAGTGTCCAAAAGTGTTCAGGAGGCTAACAGAAGAGAATTCTTTCCAGCAAAGCTGGATTTAAATGAGGTTTGCTTTTAAAAAATTACTTACTCCGGAATATACAAGGCAGCCCCTCTGGCCCACGTGTTAGGTCAATGGAACAGGACAAAAATATGCAGGCATTCCTTTTTCTTTCATTGTTGAAACAAAGCTTCAGAAGAAAAGCTGAAGCTGTACAAGCTGACAAGAATCCCGCACATTAGGTTTCTGTCAGGAAGGTGAAGTGGTTGATAACAGAGGCTCAATCAGAAGATTTAACATGTAGCTACAACATCCCAACTTTGAGGATTTGGAATAGCATTCAGCAAGACAAATCCATTTAATACTCGTCAGCAGAGTCAGGATCTGTGGTTTTCTTTCAGAAATGTGACTTTTCCTCTAAAAGCAGTTGGTTACGAAGCATCCTACTCCTAACTGCTTGGTTTGTTTTCCCCATGAGCAGGGCAAATGAGCCATAACAACACCTTTGACTCAAATAGTCCAGTCAGTTACTAATTTTATTCTAAACAATTAAAGATTAATTTGGACTGCAAGGAAAGAAGATAAGTCCTAAGCCAATACTTCCCTAATGAAAGCAACTGAAACTCAGCAGCACTGAAAAGAATACCCAACAGAGACCAAATATAGCTTCAGCATAGACTCATGGTCTGTCTAGAAATGTCTTTGATGTTAAACCTCATACGGCACACTTAGCATTTTTTATAATTCATTTCCTATGGAAACTAATGAGCTTAAGGGTGAAATTACCTCATTGAAAGTCAAAATGGTGAAGTGTGAAGAAAAGAAGGATGACCTGAAAAGCAGATTTAGAAGCAATCTTTGCATATTAAGCATTGCTGTGGGAAATAGTATAATTAGTTTTCTTCAGAAATTATTCCTTGGAATCGTGTGAGTGGTATCTCAGCTCTTGAACATCATGCAGAAAGAATGTTAGACAAAATAGGTGGAAAACCTGCAAAATCCCCACACATTCTTTTCAAGAGATCCTTTTCCTCACTTCCAGTAACAGAGTGACTGTTGGTTTATTTTTAGAGGACAGACTGTACAAAATAAGGCCCCCTTCCAGCAGAGATTTCTTAGAGGCCATAAGAAACCAGATTTCCAGAGCCTAATTTAGAATTGAGCATTCTCTTCTCAAATGCCTAACTTCTTTTGCTTGAATCAACTTATTTCCCTAAGCTCTTGCCGTAGGCTAAGCCATCTGCACCACACAGTTCTACTGAAGTCTGGAAGTTCATACAAAATGGATGTATTTTCTTTGCAGAATGAACAAACTAGCAATCACCAAGTGTCAAATACCAACATTTTTCTATTCAGCTGGAGGAAATCAGTACCAGAGCTTAAATGTGAGTTATCCTTAAACACAAATTATCCTGATTCAAACACTTGAGACACACTCAGGGGTCTCAGATGGACACCAGCTGTTGACAGCAGTATGCTGTCAGGGGCAAAAGGCCATGTATTGTATTTTCTTTTTCACCACCACACTACCATCTCTGTACAAAGTGCTGGTTAAGAGCTTAAGCTATGCCAGAGCAGATCACTTGGTAAGAGGATAAATCCAAAATAAGGAGCTTCCTCAAACTCATTTAACTGGTGATACTCCATTTGTTGAATGGAGTATAAAACATTTAAATCCACCAATGTGAATGCAGGACAGGTCAAAATCATCACACCTTCTAGGGCTTATCAGCTTTTCTTTATGGCTTAGAGCACAACTTGGCAATTTCAAAGCAGAGTTTGAATCCCTTCAATGCAGTCTGAAGAATAAATGTCAGTCGCTTTAAGAACAATAACTAGGTACAACGTTAAAGGATATCCAGCTTCAAGTACAGGAATGGCAACAGTGCAAAGATCCTAAGACACTCAACTGCACTGACCCTGGTATCACTGTCTTCCAGCTCAAACAGAACAGGACACAGACAAGTCCCTCAACAAGTGAAATTGTTTATTCAGAAAGAAATCTAAGAATAGTAGCCATCTGAAAACTCATCAGTTATACCATTTAAAATCCTTGTAAAGAAGAGGATAATATGACAATCATTTTCTCTACCCTGCTGTTAAATCAGAGTGGTATAATGCTCGTTCCTTCAGGGTTTATGATGTTTGAAGAAATTTTAAAACTATCAACAGTTTTAAAGTAGCAAACTATCATTTTCTAGTATTCTGAAGTCATCCTGTTGACAAAAATGAATGCTACTTTATAGTGGTTTGCTTCTATAATTCCTTAAAACTTATATAGAGATACTGCTGATCCTTTGTGGTATCGTCTGAGCCTTCTAAGAAAATTTGAGAAAATTCCCTGAAATGGCATAAAAACTTCACATCAGCTTTGTCAACTACAAATTCAATGGTGGAACTTAACTTGTAGAAGTATTGAAACTACTACTAGGTGTGCCAAGCATTAGCAAGTGCTGCAACCTCCACTTCTGTGGTGAGAGAACATGCCACAGAAGAAACAAAACCAGACAGCTTTAGTGAATATCTTTTTTTTTTTAATTAATAACTTCTTAGTTCAAGAAAAAATAAATCACAAAAGAGAACTGGAAGAACTACTCTCCACCTTCTTTATAAAAGAACTTTCTCAAAAGAGAGACTATATACCTTGTTCACCACTACATCAAACCCTACCATAGCACCTTGGTTTTCACAACATCTATTCTACCACATTTCATGCTCAGCTTCCAAATATCTCTTATAAAGGAGGTGGGGATGTGCTTTAGACAGGTTAAAAATATGCTGCACTTTACAGTATTTGAACAATTACACCAAGCATAGTTCATACATTTAACACATTAACTATCACCTGGTAACCATACATTTAAAAAGGTCTAACGTAGAGAGTATGTAATACCCATGACAGATACTCTTATTTACTTAAGAGCATATAAAGATCAGAATTTAGTCACCCTCCCCATCTGCAAGTTAATTTCTCATCTCTTCCTGGACCAAAAAAAAAAAACCAAACCAAAAAATCCCTTCCTTCCATTGCACTCCCGCAACCCTATGTGCATAGAAAAGCAGATTCAGTACCTGTAGCGGGGAAAAGGAAGAGGGTTTATAAAAGGAATTTGAAGAACCTCTACTGTACAGGTAGTTTTGATGTTCGGTACATGAGTTCTGTTGTCTGGGTGTTTTTCCCCCAATTTTTTTTTCCTTAAAGTCACACAATACATCCCTAAATAGACACAACTTGAGTAAATGCAAGCGAGGTTGTACATGGTGCTGTAGACACATTATTCTTGACCAATGAAAAAAAAAATCAGCACAAGAGGCTTGAGCACTAGCACAGTGACAAGTCAATGCTGAAAGCCCATCTGGGGTGTAGGAAGTGGTGAATGAGAATGCAAAGCACATTTCTGCATATAATGTGCAAAGGCTTGATCTCCACAACTGCACTCAGTTTGCTACATGCACAGCCAGAGATGAAAATGAGATCAAACACAGCTGGGAGTGGTCGTCCTGAGAACATACAATAACCATTAGAAAAATCTGAACATAAAATACAAATACAGAAGCAACAGAACATAGTTAATAATAGTAAAAGACAGAAACACACTGTTGTTGTTAAAAGAAGTTCAAGTATTATTCCAGATCCAATTTCAATTCTACTCACAGGAAAAAATGCCCAGAGATTAGGAAAAGGAGTCCACACCAAAGTGTATTTTTAATAGCATACGGGCATGGCCAACAGACCCATCCTTGCAACAGCTATTTTAAAAAATAAACCTAAGCAGAATTCTAATTAGCATTCGGGTAGAGATGTGCATTACTGCAAACAGTTAAATTACTGACACCAGTAGACATGATGTGCTGCATCATTTGTGCTCCATTGTATCACCAGACATTGCGTGTACACTCGGTAACATTGAAGTGTAAGTCCTGCTCATAAAATAAGGCATACACAACACAACAGGGTACCCACAGAGGTAACTCCGTATGCTCATTCTGTTTCACTCTAAGATACAACGAAAAAGAATTGGTCCCAGTTGAGGTTTGTCAACATTAGCTACAAAATTATGATGAAACAGATGCATGTGGAAGGGGCTGAGATGAGATTTAGTTTTTTAATTATGCTTGGAACTCTTTCTGAACAAGCTCTGCAGAAGGCATGAAAACAAAAACCTACAGAGCTTTGGTCAGTGACACCAGTATTCTTCATCACCCCCTTTGCCACAGAGAAATGCCTCCATGTTGCTACAGTTTGTCCAAGTGGAGTTATTTTCTAACAGGCTGTTCCTTCCAGTAAAGTTGCTATATTCTGTTTGAAATTATAGCTCTTTCTACATTTTCACCAGTGTACACAAGCTAGAGGACAGCTGCATGGCAGAGGTACATACTTAGCTCATGGTATCAAACCAAAAAAGGAAATACAAAAAACAAACCAGTGGCTGCTCTATGTCAAAAGCACTGTTTGGTCTTCGTATACAAAACACTACAGAAGTAATATTAGCAGAAGTCTCTTCTGCTTCAAGTGTTACCCCAACTTTAAATGCGCTGTTCAAATTTTTGTGCAAGTATTTTTGTCATTTAATACAAATAAAGCCATCAACACAACTGAACATAAACTGTACTAGTTCCACTACAACACTGCACATATGGGAGAAGCTTTAAGTTGAAACAGCTGCTCGATGGACGGAACTTACTGTTTTTAAAGTGAATATTAACACAGTTTCTAGCCCAAAGGCAATGGGTAGCAACAAAATCTGAGACTACCACTAAATGCAGTTACAAATATACATTGACAACTTTCTTCTTAAATATTAATGGCTCTTGAAATATCCATCAGTCACTTCTACAAAACTTTCTTATTTTAAGGATTTTCCTTAGTTTCTTCACAAGTAGTGCAAATACACTCCTTATTTCTTAGGTCTTCCCAAGATATGGCTGGTTTTTGCGCGTTTAATTTCTGTGTGTTCTTCACAGAAGTGATACAGGGACACTGTAGTCATGAGGATGGAATGCAATGATTGCTGGACTTTCTTGGAAAAAAAATCTACCTTATTCACATACAGCTGTAAATTCTACAAATTAAAAAGTTCTCACCAGATTACCTGATGCAAAAGTTACCGATTCCCTGCTATGGGGGAACTGAGAAGATCCCCTGAAACCTTAAACTGTACAAGCAGTGTAACAGGTTTCTGTCCCCTCTCTAGAGACCACAAGTATTCAGTTCTTGAATCGCGTTTGTTCACAAATGTGATTGAATTTCCTGGGGGGGGAAAAATAATGAAAGTGTAACAAAATTCTGAGAAGTCAGGCAACAAAAACTGTCATCATGCATTAAAATGTTAAACACTTGAAAGCAGAACATTTGCACACTAACCTATCTGTTTTTCAGAACCTGCTTAGACTGTACTCTCCTACTGTGTTATCTGTAACAGGATTTTCGACTTGTCTCCTGCCCAGCCCTTGTCAGTGTTACTCTGCACACAGACAGTCTGTTATTAAAAGTGTTCCTCTATACTTCTGCATACTTCAAACCCAGAAGGCAATTATAATAGGAGTTAGTAAATATATTTTGCCCTGTGAGACATCAGTAATTTTTAGTAAACAACATTATACAAGTCACTAAGAACTAGAATTAACCAAGCTAATAATACATTTCAACATGAACCTGTTCTTACACTGCCTTAGAATCTTCTTCTGGGAAAAAAAGGTTCTCATTGTGTATTATTTTTTTTTTTTACAAAATAATACAATTATTTTGCCTTCACAATACAATTTTGTATGAGGCACTTCTTTCCACTTCCCAAAACATCTCTGTATTCATTTTGTGTGTTTCTCTCAGATGAGTTATGGACCTCCTGATCCTTAACCGTAACAGCAGTTGGGTGTTGAGTGCTAATAACCACATACAAGTAGAAGAGACAATGCAAAAGAGGCCATACATTTCCTCCCTCTTAATAAATTAGAAAAAATATTAGAAAGAAACCTTGCTTACGTAACTAAAGTACTTAGCCAAACAGTTTAGCTCAAGAAAGACCTATAACTGGATATCTGCGAGTGGTATGAGAGGGCTGTTTGCTTTATGGAATTTAGGAATGAAGAGCAGCAGCCAGTTAAGTTCTAGGAACAGGTAAGGCTTGAAAGAAAGAAAAAAAAAAGGAGGGGGAAAAAAAAGGAAAAATATGAGTCATTGCTATTCTAAATAGAATTATTCACCACAATATGAACCAAGATGACTTGGTAAGTACTTTCATACTGAATTAACTCCAGTGTTTCAGTATCGTCTCTTCTGGAAACACAGATGGTCCTGTGATGTGAAGTGTACAGAGGCATTTTACATCTGCAATTTCACCGCCAAATTCTTTTTGTAAGCTATTTGGTAAAACCTTTTGCATTTGTAAGAGACCAGGGGTGAATATTTTACAAATCTTTCTTTACGAGCTGCTTGCCTGAGCAGTACAGAATGGTTATTTTCAATCCATAGTACCTGAAATACTAAGAGGAATTATGCTAAGTGTATATGTTCACTGCAGCATTGGAAAGATGCTGCAGAATCTCCTAATCATAAAGTGATTTTTTAATAATGCTTAACAGTTCTTCCATTTCAAATTGCACCAAGAATTCAGAGAATTATTCATAAAGCAAGCAGGATTTTTCTACCCTTCCTGGAACCAGTTCTCTCTTAAGCAGCTAATTCTTGCTTTGTTTTACAGGTCTTTAAAATCTACCCTACCACACACATATCTTTTTGTAAGAATGAAATTGCAGTGGTTATCAGTGGCTTTGAATAGTTTTAATCAAGAACCTGATTTATTTTTGGATGGACATGTCTCATTAATTACCAGATACCAGAAGTTGTCTGGTCTCCTGGATGTATTAAAACACTTGAGAAGAAAATTATTCTCTTTTCAGGCTCAGTATTTCATTTTCACCATATGCCAGATTGCTCAAGTCTGAAGTGTAAGACCTCAAACTCCTCCAAACCCTGGAACTGCTAAGCCACACCAGGTTCCAAATGTCATGTGTTTCAAACTTTTCTTGCTTTTCTTGTTGCAAATTATTCCCACCAGTTTATCCCTTCAAAGTATGCTGCACTTCACTAAAAGGCTCTCAAGAGTTTCAAATGGAAATTACACAGGGCTCATTATTGTATATACAGTGTTTTTAAGAAGCACCCAGACAGAAGCAAATGAGAAGCTGCATCAGTGGGAAAAGAAGAGGAACACAGAGGGAACTGTGGGTGGAAAACAGGAGTCAAGAAGTGTCTCTGGTTATGTCAGCTTACAAGTGCTAGCAGTGCCCTTCTGACATGCACAAAGGGCTCATTTCAAACTTGCGTTAAAAATAAAAATGAGTGAAAAAACCCCAGCACTCACTTCTGCAACAGTGTTACTCATACAATTAGTGGCACTTCAAAGTTTGGGGGGGTTGTTAGCATTTTTCTAAAAAGAAACAAAACCAAACCCACTTTCTACACTGTAAAAACTTACATGGCATGATGTGCTTTGACCTGAGTTCTACAGTTGCGTCCCCAGTAGCAATCTGGACGTGATGTGACAGTCACTGCAAAAGGACCAAATGAACCACTATGTTAATGACAGAACTGATTGACATTGTTAAGCCACTGCTAATGGCAGTTACTCATCAGAGCAGACTTTGTAGAGAAACAAGACAGGATTGTCAAGAAATGACAATAAGCTATATGGGTTCACCTTTCTAGAAGCAGAGCAAACGGTGAAGGTAAAATAAATAAATAAAAGCAATCATTCTGAACATTAGGCTCATGCAGACTTAGGATGAAAGGATTTGGTTCTCAGTGCTGTCAAGTGAGATTTTAACATTTAGTTTTATAAAAACTGACTTTACAGTTTAAGACACAGGGCGCATGTCTAGATACATTTCCATACTGAAGAAAAACTTGTTAGCTTGGGTAGAGCTTGTTTTCTCCCCACTGAAATGAAAAGCAATACCCTGGAGAAACAGGATAAACTGTCTCTTGCCATGCACAGAAGCAGAATTCTCAACAGTTAAAAGAGAGGAAAGCTATTGCTGCAACAGGAACTAGATGGACAAAAGTAGCATTTAAAAGTAGACTGCTGGAAGTTGGAAGAGCTTGTGTTGCAAACAGATTTAAGACTGAAGGAGGCACAGTTGCTTGCATACAGTTTTAGTATAAAACTGTAAAAGCAAACAGATTTAGAATTAATTTATGAAAGCATTCTCATTTCTAGTTGAGAGTTGGTAAAATGGGAGGCGCATCGTTCTATGCATTTAAGTAGGAAAACAAATTACAGCAACTACTTCCCATCAACTACATTCTGGATTTTACCAAATTCTTCTTTTCACTGTGTATATGTATTTATTATGCAGAAATCATAATGGAAGATTCCATCAGGGACTCTAGTAGTAACTATAAGCAGAAATAGAAGCTGACAAGTAAAGCAATCGGCTTTACTGAGAGATTTGCACTAGACTACATGAAAGTGGTAAAATCCCAAGGACACATGGATAGAACTGTCTGTACTTTATCCCCCTTACTGTGCAAAGCCATCCCCACCTGGCAATTCAGCAACAGGAATATTCTGCCTGTACTGGTAGGCAAGTTCTCGAAAGCTGCGAAGGCCACAACAGTAGCAAAGCACTGTGTTCCCAGTAATTCTGTAATCTGGGGAGAAAAACAGTTTGTACAGCATGTCAGTATAAGGCTTGAGAAATCAGATTTTAAAAAGTCTGCCAAGATGGCACTAGTTATACACACAAAGCTTCAAACCTTTTGAAAATATCAAGGTTACACGTTATATGTGTACTAAAGAGAACATAACACATACCTGACAACATAAAAACTCCTCTTTGAAGAGCCAAAAGACTTTCATTTAACATATTTTTCCATGTCAATCCCCTGGATGCCAGGTAATCCTGAAAAAGAGCAATTTAAGTATTTAAATTAAAAAAAAAAAAATCCCAATGTTAAAGAGAGACCCTCAAATGCTTCTAAATCTAGATCTAACTAGGTTTTCAATTTGGGGTGATGCTGTTCTTCACAATGAAGGTGGTGAGACACTGCAACAGGTTGCCCAGGGAGGTTGTGGATGTCCCGTTCCTGGAAGTGTTCAAGGTCAGATTGGATGGGGCCTTGAGCAACCTGATCTAGTAGGGGTTGTCCCTGCTCATGGCAGGGGGTTTGGAACTAGATGATCTTTGAAAGGTTCCTTCCAACCTGAACCATTCTATGATAATGAGTAAAAGTTAAATACCTTTAACTTAATTAGAATGGGTGCTTTCAGATCAAACTCAAATTTAAATGTTACGTTTAGAATTGTAGCCTGCTAGACACCCATCAGACACACACTGGAGAATTCATACACTGAGACTAAATGATAGCTTTCTCGTTCATTTGGTGGTATGGACAGAGCTGATGCACCATTGAATGCATCTCTAGAATACAACACCCTTCTTCACAGGGACTGAAACAGACAAATGATCACCCCAAAATACTTCCAATCTAAACACAGCAACTATAACTTTGGTCCAGGTGAATGTTTGGGGCTCACTGGTTTGCGTTTTAGCATCAAGGCCTGCACATGAAACAACACTGCCTCTGCACATCATTTCATGAGCAAGTACATCTTAAAACTTTGTACATTTATTGTTATGCATCACACATAATGATTTTTTTAAACATACCTTCAGGATATCTGACTCATAGTGGTTGTTATTTAAGACTCCATCTAAACACTTATCGCCAAGATTTATTTCTAATGAGAACAAGAAGAAAAGTTACTATTTCTTCCCCAGCCCCATGCCCCACACATTTTCTCAAGGTTGCTTCCTGAAACAGTATGCTCAGACTCATGTGAGCAACAAGTACATGACTCCATTCAACATATGCTGAAGCACATGATATGTAACTTCCAGGGGCAAAGACATGACATTGAGATTTTACAATTCTGCCTTTAGCTCACCACTAATCTGTACAAATTAACAGAGTTGGTAAAGCATATTCCATGAGCTTCAATGTGCAGCCAAGCCCTATCCAATACTCTTTTTGAAAGGTGTGTAAAACCTCGAGTTTCAGAAGTCTGCATGTGTAAGGGAAGGGGTTATGGTTCTTTTCTAGCCAGCTAACATCAGATGTTCAGTGGTCTTGCCTTGATCTGTATGATTCTCTTACTAGGCTGAAATTCTTTTTATACAGGAAAAGCACTGTGCTCAACAAGCGTAGTTTTCATGCCCAATATGGACAAGAAGTTACATTCTCTCAAAGCTACGACAACACATACCACTCAAGCATTGCTTATGCTTGTGAGGCAAGGACACAGCCTTTGTTTCCTTTGGCATGACTGTGCTGCAAATTAACCTATTATACTTCTTAAACTACCTAAAGTTCAAGACAGACAGACATTATTGCAAAGTGAGCAGTCTCATAAAAACCAGATTATTCCACAATACCACAGAACGGTGCCAAACAGCCAAAACATGCCATCCGAGTGCAGCCCCAGTATAAGTGACAGAAGGGCTGCAGACAAACTGTACCTGTAAAATAACAGACATTCTGCTAAGAATCTGCACTAAACATTTACTGTTCTTATAAATCAATAACAATAGAGCTTTATCAGCTTAATTAAACAGAGTACAGCATTCTCATGTAAAGTATATTCTACACAGGAACAACAGATTTTACAAAGTAAGACTCTTTCATGCTGTCACTACAGGAGTCCAGATAACAAATATTCAAATAAAGAGCAGTCTTCATAACATAAGGAGAGACTTCTAGTTCATAGTCATGATTATTTTAAAAAAAAAAAAAAGGAAAGAACTACCCACATTGCTGAGGAGCAACATGAGGATTCTGTTCACGTTCTGCTCTTCGATCAGGCATTGGCTGAAAGCAGCAGGTACATATTACATGGCTTCCTTGAGCAGGACACACATATTCCTGGACAGCTAGAGAAGTTACAAACAGGAAAAAAAACAAGATGGGCTGAACAACATCCACAACTGCAATTTGAATTAGTAATCCCTGTGAATATTAGCAACATAAAGATCTGAAAGCAGTAAGCAAGCCAACATACTTTTTACAAAGATTCTGTAAAAGAAGATAAAAACAGCTTTGAAACTTCTAAACTGTGCAGGTGTGCAAAATACTTCAATGTGTAGAACAGCTTAAAAACTATGAACCGTCAGCAGACTACTAGTTTGAACAGAAACCCCACTTACACCAAGTAGCAATGCATGGTACTACAAGTCAGTTTGCTTAGTTAGTAACAGATATACAAATTGTAGTATTTCAGCATCATGCTATGAGAACATTTCATGACACTGACCTGCAGGGAAGTTAGCAGATGTAGATGGTGCATCTCCCAGTGCTTGCATTCCTCCTGCTTCTGTCTCTTGCCCTGTGCCAGGCAGAGCTGGAACAGAGTGTCTTCGATACCCTGGGCACTGTCTGCACACTATATATGGTTGACTGAAAGAATAAAAACAAAGTCATAAGAAACGACACCCAAAAAATGCAAACGAAGTTTATATCCCCCATGCTAGACAGGGCTGGTCATACTTTCAGAGTTTAAATTTGGATTTTCTTCCTCCAGTAACATATGGAAATTTACATAACTCAATACCTCACAGCTGTGAGGACTGTTGTAGTTGTAACAGATTTTTTTTTTTTAAATACGTTTGCTCTTGGAAATACAGAGAGGATATTTTAGTGTCTGGGAATCCGTACGTCAAGCATTAGTTGCTTTAGCTGGTGAAAGCAGCATTCCAGGCAGACACACAGGCATGCATAGACACTGTGGCTGCGTTCGTGGGGTTTAACTTCTGACAAGATGTTGGCTAGAAACCTGTCTTCTTTAAAACAAAGACCAATTTGTAACTAGAAAAGGTAATTTCATGTATCACACACAAAGCTGTTACCCAATTCAGGATACAACTGTTGGTCATAGACCAAATCTTGTGGACTTCTAGAATGTTCTAATTTTGATTATTTTTTTATTGACTGCTCAAGGTTCAGTAGATGGGCAGTAGGCCTGCCAAGTGAATTAAGTGGTAGGAATGACTTAATGAAAATAAGATCCATTCCAACAGTGATCACGGAAATAACTGTCAGCTATAAGAGCATTTCTGAAACCAGCTCTATTTATAGTTTTATACATTCAAATGTGGAGTAAATCTTACTTGGTCCACAACTTAGACAAACCTTATATCTGAAGATTCACTATCTACATCTGACAGTTCCAATAAATCTTCCGAACTCCCTTCCTCATCTGAAAAAGATCTCCGCACCTTAGGCTGCAACATGTCTTGAGTAATTTTGTTTCTAGCATCCATGCTACGTACATCATCTTCATTACGACACTTATCTGTCATGAAAAGCACATTCAAATAACAAGAGAAAAGAACACCTCACATTCGTTATCCCCATCTTGCTTTAATAAAACATCCACCATTGTGTTTACATTTTCATAAAACTTATTTTTGGACAACAGATCTTAGTTAAACTCCCCGACCTGTTAATGGAAGCATAGTATCAAGCAAGCTTTGGTTTCAAAAGCCCATGGTCAAATTTAATTAAATCCAAAGTTAATTAAATCAGTCAGTGTGCTCTACTGGATAAAACTGATACTCTTACTACGATTAAGCAGCAAAATAAAATATAGTATTCTTAATATACCTACAGTTAGAGTATTAAATCATCTTCTATTCTCACCCAGCATTTGAAATTTGACAGCAAACTACTAGGTCATGTAAAATGTACTTGTTCTCTTACAGCCATGCCAGAGAAAACATTGGAGCAGTACCACAGACAGACATTTAACAGATGACAGTTTGGCTGCCTAACTGCTGTGTGCACAATGTGTTGAATACATCAGATTCTGTTACATAGTGTACAACTTACCTGGGTGCTGAATCAGATAAGCCTCGACCAGGTTGTTCAATATATGATTTTTACAAATACGTTCTACTGGGCAACGACAAGTTGGACATAGAGATGACCTTTCCATCCATCCTGAGTAGCAGGCAGCACAAAAAGTATGCATACAAGGCTGCAAGCTAGAAAATGAAAACATGGAAACACACATGAAAGAGTCAAAACACAATTCACATTCCAGATACATTCCTAACACCCAAAAACCTGTTTAGCATTCATTTGCCTATGTAGATAGGGGCAGAGGCTAGAAAGGGGACTCAGAAGGCCTCATGGAAACCCCCTGGCCTCCTTAAACAGTTGTCACTGAACTTATGTTACTGCCACATGAACACAGCTTTTGTCAACCATACATACCTTACACAGTCATGCAGCAGTTCTTGGCAGATAATGCAAGTTAACGTTTCTTCCATCTTATCTGGTTTCACGTTGGATGTTTTTGCATCTTCAGAGCCAATTTTAATTATACATTCACTTGAGGCTGCTGGTAAAAGATTTGCACAAGCATCTTCATCTACAAAGACAGAAAATTCCACACTATGTAGATTCTGAAGCTTTATTTTTATTTAAATGTTAAAAAAACCCAACTGGAATATCTACACTGTTTGACTGTTCACTGGCAATGGTCCTGCTTAAAGGTTCTTGCCTTATAGAACAGCTCGTGGTACTGAAGGCATTATTTTCACTGGACCAGAAATCAAATTATTAACAAGCAAAAAACAAACTGAAGGATTGATGACAGCTGACCTGACTCAATATGTAGGGGGTGAAAGAATGAGAAGGGAGGTTTGCTTTTCTTATTTAATACAGAACTAAAACATAAAACAACACTGAGGAAGAAGCGTTATCTACCCTCTAACTAACATAAACCTTCTAGGTCTGATACACATGCTTTTTGAATTAATTCACATTAGTAAAGAAAAAAAGCACAGATATTTATGATTCTGTTATTCTCAGTGCACATCTATGAGAAACATACGTAGCTTTAAAATTAATTTTTTCAAACTAACTTTTAAACATTAAAGTAGAAGAATGTAATAGGTTGTACAATACTGAAGTATACTAACCTCTTTTCAGTTTCTTCTTTTCAGGTTCCAGATCTTCCTGCTCTATCCTTTGAGGATCTGATTCTGCTTTTTCTTTGTTAGAGACTTCTGAAGTTTCTGTATTCATATCCAGCTTTTCATGTTCATCATGTAGTGCTCTTAGACACACAGGTTCTAGGATGGGGAAAGCAGGCACAGGAGTGAAAACTGAGGACTGTGATCCTGCAAAATCAAAACAGAAATGTGAACATAGCTGTACACAGATTGGTTTTGTATGAAAACAAAAAGGTACGCAAACAATGATACACACACATAAATCCAAACACCTGAACAGGAAAAAGCAAAGTAAAAGAGCAATGTCTGCATAATGGTAATAAACACATTCTGAGCCACCCTGACCAATAGGAAGACAAACAGCTATTAGTTATGCAACCATACTTAAAATCCCCATTGCTCTGTAAGTTCTATTTATTCATAAGACTATTATCCACATGACATCTACTTAACAAAGCTGCCAGGCACAGTGATCACAGGTAACAGGCAAGACCACAGCAGAGAATAAAGCTTTATTTTCATGGTAGCAGGTTTTAGAAGTCCCAGTGAACTGCTGCCATTGCTGAAAAACGCCATTTGCTAGATAGTTGTTCTTGTTCCAGTTCTATTTTAAGAGTTACGTAGCACTGGGATATTACACTCACAGCATAATGCAAGACAGACTAGAGATGCATGTGGTATATTTTTGCCTCAGAGCGATAAGAAAGGGGACAGGTGATTGACAACTTTAAATACTGACAGTTTCTTGGAGTGACTGCATGTGAGTGCTAATTTTTATCTACTTTGCTAAGTTTTCACCAGTGCTCTACTAGTAAACCCTACTGTAAAGATGGAACAGTTTAGGATTTATGTTCGTTTTCTTCCTTTCAGAGCACATGCAGTTCTCAGCATTATCCACCATGGTACTTACCCACCATGATATACCCTGCCTACTCAAAGTGAAAATGCTCATATTCACCTAGCCTTTTCATTAGAACTTTACAAAGTAAATGCTAGAGATCCAGATGGGGTAAAAGATGAAACCATTAAAATTCAATTTACTGCAGTAACAGTTGATGGGATATGAAAACTTTAAATACTTGATGCAATTCTTACCAGATGTAGAAGGATTATCCTGCTGAACAGATGCAGACTCAATAAGAGAGGTAGAAGAAGCATTGAAGAGGTTAGATGTAGAAGTAGATGGCTGTGGTTCCTCATAGCAAGACTGAGTAGCTGACGGTGATGAGGTAATTTGGGTCTCATCATTACTTCTTCCTGTAGTTGAGGTATCTTTGGTCACATGGCATTGGTTTTCTACATTAACTTCTACAGTGTAAAGGGAGAAAAGGAAAGAGAAATATCCATGTAACAGTCACCACATCATGACTTCACAATTCCAAAGAATCACACTCTCTCAAGAGGGTTTCATTAGTCATAGGAGCTTAACTCCTCTTCATTGTTCTTGAATTACTTCCTTACCTACTGGTTCTTGAGTTGCATCATGTTTTGTGTTTAAAGATTCATAAAGATAAGCAACATCTGAAAGAGATTAAAGAAAAAAATACTGAATCTTTAAAGAAAAATTAATTATCCTTAATCTTACATAAACAACCTTTATTCACAAGTGACTGCTTCTCCAAAGTGTCTGACAAAGAAAAAGGCAAGTGAGAGGTCACCTCTGCTGTACAATGTTAATACTCCAGAGGCAATTAGGAAGCGCACAGCACGATCTTTTCTTCTCAGGAAACCAGGCAGCCAGCTTCTATGTGATGTTTAACATGTGCCAGCCATGGAACCAGATGCTTAGTAACTTCTTAAACCTTGAATCTACTCTTGTGTCAGAACAAACTGTATTTTTACTGGTACTTGAAAATTATTCCAAGCTCATTATTTCTGAATTAACTTCTTCCATTGGTTTTACTTCATTTCTTTGAGACACATGTAAATTCAAAAACACACCTTAGGACATTCACCAAGTTTCACAGAGAAACTCATTACTCTGGACAACCAAACACATATGCCAAACCTAAATTATTTGAAGGTGGAGACACTGGTAAAACAAAACTGGAGGCTTGATAATTCAAATACTCATTAATGCAAACAGAACTGATTGATTCAGTTCTTAACTAAGTATCTAGAAATTTCACTGGAGTGAAATCTGGAGTTTTTCCAAGCAGCATCAACTGCAATAGTGCCATCCTAGAAGCGACTTGTGAGATAGCAAACTGTATAAATATGGCTTATCACTGTTTCTTTTAACATTTGTATTAGACAGTGTAAATCTGCCTAATCTGTCTGTATGTAAATTAATAGCAACATCATAAATGACTTAAAAGCTGTGGAGATGTGATGCTGAGAGACATGACTTAGTGGTGACTTGGCAGTGCACGGTTAATGGTTGGACTCAAGATCTTAAGGGTCTTTTTCAACCTAAACACTAAGTCTCCAAGTATTTCAGTAGCAAGTAGGTATGTATGTATCTAGAACTTTTTAGATTAACAGTTCATGTGTCTGTTACTGCAGGAAAATTAAATACCATGCTGCAAATGTACACCCCCCTATCTCCCAATATATCTAGCTATCCTCACAATAATAAGGGATGCTTATAACTGACCATAAAAAGCCAGCTTGTCCATCTTAACATTCTACTTCAGAGCTATCACACACAGTAATGAGAACTAACATTTAAAATGCCTCTTTCACCTCAAGTCTTTCCAGAAAATGAGCACTCTACTAAAATTTAAATATTGCCTATTTCTATCATCATCAAGACATTGGGGTGTGAAATTTCATCTAAGCTATTTCACACTTTAAAGAATTGTATGTAATGGACAGAGAAGCTGGTTGGGGCACAACAACATGTACATAAAAACAGAACTTGCCCATACCCTCTCTCCCCTCAGTTATTAAAGTTGACTCCATGTATAACTTTACAATAGTGAGCAATTGAATTATTTCTGTAAATCTTTTCAGTTAAGTGTTGGATTTAATGATGTTGTATAGGTGAATGAAATGGTATGAAATTAAAATGAACATTCTCCTGCTTCACCGGGTATCATTTCACAAATAACTCATTAACATTTAAGATAACCAAGATCGTTACTGAACTTTTCATTAATTTTGTCCCACTGCAAAAGCTGAGCACTCACACCTAAACCTTGGTCCCTGACTTCTATCTAGTTAACATATGAAAGATTACTACCTCCTACCTAACAATAGTGTGTCTTATTTTAAAACCTTTCAGGAAGGTTCCCTAACTACTTTAAAAAAAAAAACAACAAACACAAGTAGCTGCCACAATTATGTTATTTCATTTACATCATCCTGAAAAGAGCTCCCAAAAAGAATTACAGCCATGTGAAGCATGCTTCTTCCTTAAGACCACACAAATATTTTTCCAAGTTTACTAGCTCTATTTTCACTATAGGACCGTTCCCCACCTCTGTCCTATTTTGCCTCTTTAAAAAAGATCCAAACGAAAATGCTTTTGTAGCTTTTTCTTCTGGTGCCAAAAACTGTTTCAATGTGATATATAAAGTATCACTAACTACCTCAGAAAAGTTCTTTCGAAACTACTTCTAGGAATGCTATAGTTTCAGATAGTTGCTCAGACCTGTCTCTATAAGAACTGGCTCATTCATGACCTCTTCTATAGAGACCTGTTTTGAAACATTAATGTGCCCTAACATTGAGTAATTCTGTTTTAATTGTACTGATAATTATTTTTCTCCTGACAAACCCCCCTATGAAGCTTGCAATTAAAAAAATATAATTCACTTACTGTTCTCTGGCTCATTTTTTCTGTAAACAACATAGATCACATCCCCTGTCTGTAAAGGGTATGTCTGCTTCTTAACCACTTTCAGTTTATTAATTACTGTTCCATTTGTACTGTAATGAGAAAGAGAAGATAACTGAGCATAAATGTTTCCATAATTACTTTAGAGAAGGAAGGGAAAACAAGATTATTTTTACTGAAGAGAAACTACTGGCTCTCAAACAAAAAATAAAAAGGTAAGCCAGGATAAAAAATCCAGCAACACATAAAACTTATTGCAAAGACAGAAGTGCAAAGTTACTAGGCCTTCAAAGCTCTTTTGCAACTACTGGCAAAGAGATAGTAGCAGGCAGATACAAGATCCTGGATATTTGGCCATTGTCTCATAAGTATTACGTTATTGTTTCTGTACAATAATCTCCACACCTTAAGTACAAAGCAGGAAAGGACAACAGTAGTTAATTTCAGAAGCCAGAAGCATTTAAGTTACATTTTCAAGTTAACAGCAAGAACCTCCCAAGACATTCTGTGCCAAGGGATTTTTTCCTGTACAGTCAGGGATGCCACGTGGCACTAATTTTTCTCCCCCCTTTCTTCAAAAAAGGTTTTAAAATGCCAAGGTTACTTAGACCTTTAACTACTCAGAAGCAAGAAGTGAAAAAAGTGGGAAAATGGTGACATGTAATTAAAATTAGTTGGAATTAATTATTCCAATAGCAATAAAAACTTCAGGACTCATGGAAGAAATTAAATGGAGGGAAGAGGAAAATGCAGAGCACTGCTGATGAACCAAAGTAGCTACATCATTACAGATGACGTTTTATACACAAGCTATTAGTGTTTTATAACTGATTCAGGTTATTAGAGTACTGAATAATTCCACCTCAGTAGCAATAACGCTTTCAGGCCTACATCATTCTAGATTTTTCAGAATTTTACGCCATTCAAAACATCTCAGCAATTGGCACAAAATAGAAAGAAATCTGCTTTTTCCCCTCCTCAGCAGAGGAAGCTGCTGTATGAACCAACAGCCAACCTCTGCTGCCACCTCCTGGAAGCCACCACTTGTGCCCAAGACACAACACAGTTCCTGAGAGACCAGTTTCTGTCCAGACAAGAAGGATGGTTATTTAAAATTAAAAACCTTATTTTTATTTTTAAAAGCAACCTGGGAAAACATATCTTACCATTTAATAACATGAACAGATATAGAAAACTAGAACTTCGTACTGACACTGACAGTGTTGAACAAAGCCGAAGGCTTTGCATTAAATATTGAAAATTAAAAAGTAAGCCCTTTCAGATCACTACAGGAAAGTCTTGAAAAAGGTATCAGTTATTGCACTTTAGTCTGCAGCTGCTTTCACCATCTACATGGCTGAAACAACTAAACCAACATAAACAACAAGATATGAAAAAATAAATATCCTACTTTTAAGCATCTTGAAACAAACAAAAATCTTTGTGTCACTTCAATATTTACTCTATTAAAGAATCTTCAAGCTTCTCCTACTTTAAGCTTGCCTTTGTACCTCAGGCATACAGAAGTTCACTGGCCTGAAAGACATAAGCACCAAGGAACCAGAAGAACAGGAACACCAAAGTTTAACCATTAAGAGGAACAAAGAATTTCTCCATCTGTTAGAAACTATTCTAATTTTTAACATTGATGCTAGTGATATGTAAAATATTATGCTGAAGGAGGAATTTAAATTTCTTCAACTATCAAAGAAGCATAAAGTTAGCAGCAACAACTGAAGGTTGTCAGAGGTCCTAACAAGAAGGAAACATCAAATTTGACCTCCCTAGCTTTCCAGAAAGCAAAAGTATGCATGCATCTCCCACCTGCCCTAAACGGTTTAGACCATTTTGAATTCCTTTATGTTACAGAATCCCTTCTCTTTGTGTCATTTAATGTTCACAGAAAAAGTTTTGCCTGCCAGAGCATGGAAAATTTAGAACCAGAAAGAACAGCAGCGCCAAGTGAAAAATCAGTCTCTGAATTACCTGCAGAACAGGAATATCTGCTTGCTTGGCATATAAGTATCAGCCTAGTGTAAAGTTTCCTGCTGGAAAACATCACTTCCTACTTAGAATACTGAAAAATAACTTGTAGAATATATGAAGAGGAGGTCTTCGTAACAAAAATTACCTTAGCTCCTTTTAAAAAGTCTTCTGCAAAATGAAGCTTCTTACAATTGTTTTCTTAGGGCAAGCCAACTACTGCCTCCACCACGTTAGGTCAGCTTGTGTAATTTCTTTTCATTCAAGTAGTATAAAGCAACCATTGCATGGTTTGGAAAATCAAGCAGAAGCACACCCCAAAAAGGAGCGACATTTTTGGTACTATTTGCTAACTCTTGGCTTTTGTTACTTCCAAGCTTCCATTAACTCACTAATTTTGAGGTCTCTGCACTTTTTCTTTCACTTACATATTTGTAGAAATTCGTTCCAAAGTAGATGCAAGAACTCATTATGCTACCATGGAGATAAAACCCCATGTTGGCTCTGCATATATATTTAATTACATTGTTTGGTTTAGCTACCATACAGAAACTAAGTCTACTCAGTCCAGCTGTCCCACACTAGCTGCCTCCTTCAATGCATTCCTCTTCACCAGAAAAATCTGATCTTGACCACAGCAGTTTCCAAACTATTTTCCACTTTAGAGAGGAAAAAGCTGACACTGCAGTATTTTTCTGAGACTCCAGGCATCTGTACTGCCAACTCAGACATTCAAAACTCTTCTTTCAGCCTGCTTGATTTTTTGGAGCTTATCTGATATTCAGTACAAAGAACAGCTAGAACAACCCATAACAGTCAGTCTTCTGCAAGTAGCCACATCAACCCTTCCAGTCTCTTGATTCAGCAAATGGTAGCCACACTTCATACCAAATCACAAGCCAGCAGAACACAAAGGATCTGACTCTTTTTTGTTCAATACATAGAAATCTAATGTGCATAAGCAGCTAACTGGTAGTAGCAGCCTTTCTATTACACTACCATTATGACAAACCACACCTTTTAATTAATACATCATGTCAAAAATTAATTTGGCTTTGCTAGTTTTTTTGCTGGCTGCATCTTCTGTCATGAGGGAGTAGGGGTGAGGACACATCGTAGGGAAAGAAAAGGCCGTAATGTTTCTGCACCATTCACATTTCTTTAGCTGGTATTATCGTCATATTGGTCTAAATTGATTCCACCAGTTAAATACAACTGAAACCAGGGATTGTTCTGGAAGACTAGATTTAGAGCTATGCTCTGAGACAGCCATGATAGGCAAAAGTGGCCTGATTTGTTCTTAAACTTTGTTGTAACACTGGACAGTTACAATTATCAATCATTTCCTAGTCATTCTAGCTAGTACTAGTATTTTTTCCTAAAATTCAGCATTCCACCCCACAGCTTCTGGGAGTATAAGCCTTCCAGGGATATACCCATGCAACTATTCTGGTTATTTTCTCTAGTTACAATCTATAGGTGGAAAGGAAAAACACCTTCACCAAGCTTGTGGAGCACACGGGGCAGAACTGGGCTGCACTCAGAGGCAGGTGGGAGGAATGGCCTGTCAGGAACAGCATGACATTCAACAAGGACAAGCCCTGAGTCCTGCAGCTGGGATGGAATAAGTACCTGCAGCAGTAAAGGATAGAGATCAACAAGCGAGGGTTTCCTGGTGGATTTTATGACCAAGCATATGATCATACACCTTGGACTTGTGCCTAGGCTGAAGTCAGCCATGTGCCCTGGCAGTGACAACCTACAGAACACTTGGCTGTATTAACAGCAGTGAAGTCAGAAACTCAAGTGAAGTCATTATGATTCCCCTTTCCTTGGGGCTCATTAGTCCACTACTAAACTAGTACATCCAGTTTTGGTTTACTAAGTGATGGAGTGGAATACAGGATCATAGGAACACCTTAGCTAACAAATTTAATATAATTACAGATACTTAAAGCCTAGCTTACTAAGTACAGTAAAGGTCTTGATAAACTCAAGGAAGTCCAGTAGATAGCTACTGATACAGCCACAGGGCTGCATGCAAGTTAAAAAATCCAAACAAACCACTGTGAAGGTAATTAAGATCCAGAATAATGGCCCCGAGAGGCTACAGAATATGTCTTTGCAGGATTTTAAAACTTGATTAGGAAAAGCCTCAACACCAGTCAAAATCCAGTGGTAGCCCATCTTTGACTGAGTACGTAATGTGACCTCCTGAGGTCTCTTCCAACCTGAACAATTCTGTACATTCTGTTCTACGTGAGGAAATAAAATAAACACACAGAAAAAAAAAATATCTGGAAGTGAGGTCCCCACACTGGAAGGGCTTCCTTTCAACATCAACATGGCCACTAAATGATCAGGAGACAAAAAAGGAACAGGGGTACAAAATTTGTGTTGAAAGAAAAATGTCAACTAAAAGCCCACACATTGTCAGTGTCCCCCAAACTATGCACATTACATAGATCAAAGGGTTTTCAGGATATCATTGGAGGGATTTATGTCAAAAGCTCAGCAGGTATTTGATACTAGCCCTGAGCTAACAAAATAATATATTTAATTGCATTCTGGTATGCTACAATAAGGGTTCAGCCTGATACCCTTCAAAACCTCAAACAGGAAGTTTCCTCTTTATGTATGAACATCAGTATACTTTGAAGCATTGTCTTCATCTTTGGCTAAAATGCCTTCCAGATATGAAAAATGGGAGGAGCTGATAGAAAAGCACTATCTGTTTCTTTACTGACTGCATTAACCTGGCATGTGCTTTACAGAAAGCATTTAAAAAAAAAAAAAAAAAAATCACAGAATTATTGTAGTAATCCAGAAGCTTTTGGCTTTCTTAGACAATATCCTTTCAAAAATGCAGCAGAAGAAAATTCAAAGGTTACAATCTCCTCCTACCCTTCCATTCAAATTCCCATCTCACGTTTTATAAAGAAAAATAGAAAAGAAACTAAAATCCATTGGAAACCACCCTCAACCCCTGCAATGCTGGTCATACTCCAACAGTAGATTTACAACTGTACAAGAAATAGCCTCACCAGCATAGCAAGTTCACTGGCCTTCAGTATAATTAGATAGTTAACTTTATGTACTAACAGTAGCTCTACTACATTAGCTTAGCTTTTTAACACTAGTTCTAGAGAAGTATTGTATCTTTTTACGTCTTTTACTTCTCACACCCCAAATGCAGAAATAGCCAGAGGGGAAAACAGCCATCGTGGTTCAACAGCAGAAAAAAATGCAAAATATTAATAGGACAAATGCAGAAAAAATACTTTAGATTGACTAGACTCTAATCTCCATCTGACCATCTGACACGTCCACAACTGTGACACTACTAATATACTTATCCTCTATAGACCACAAACACTTTGAATACCAAAAAGAAATGTAACAAGCATGGATTTTTACATCAACATTTTTTTATCCTTTGAGATCATCACTGTAGGTATTTTCTTCCCTACACAAGTACCTGAAAAGAAGATCACTCAAGCACAGAGCTTTTAAGAATACTGAATCCTGGTTTTCCACAAGTCTAAAGAAATATGCTACAGAACTATTATATCAACAGTATTTTTCATTTAGTAGACTACTAATTCCTTTGAAGAGCAAAGAATGTAGAGAAAGAGACAAAAATGTCTCAAACCTAGATTGAAAGAAAGAACGGGAGGATTTACTACTGATGCCTCAAGCAACACACAAGAATTCACTTCACAGACTAAAAAGAAGGTAGAAGCTCACAGAAGAACCAACCTTGTATCTTCCAGTGACACTTTACCAGATTCTTCATCAACTATGATTTTACAGTGATCTCCAGACACCAACTTGTTGCCAGGGAAAGATAAGTCACAACCTTAAAAAGAAACCAGATTTTTCCACTGTGCTTAAAAATACACATTACAGAGACAGATAAACATCCTGCATGGCTATAAATGCATAACTGACTCATGCACATCTGTGTTCAAAACTCCTACTAGCATATATGCAACAACAGTCTAGTACGCAATACATACACACATGCGATGAGGTATCCTCATGTACTGATACAATCTTGTTTCAATCATTTCCACACGTTTATTTCCCTCCCCAAGTCTAAGCCTTTACAGATAGACATAAAAACTCATCTATAATCTAGAGTGGTAGAGAGCTATATTCACACACATCAAGAAGTTCAGTCTAAATTCTAGAGGCATACATCACTAAGCACTCAGCACTTTTTTCATATCATTGTAACACTATTTCACTGGACTTATCTTCTGCTTCATTCTGGTGTACTGGGGAGTAGCAGGAACCAAAAGCTGATAAATGTAAATATCACTGTTCTATGTTGCAAGTCTTCTTCAGAGTCATAGAATGACTTTGGTTGGAAGCGAGCTCATAGATATTTAGTTCTAAAGCCCTGCCACGGGCAGGGACATCTTGCACCAAACCAGACTGCCCAGGTTCTTGTACAACCTGCCCCTGAACATTCCCAAGAATGCAGCATCAACCACCTCCCCATGCAGTCTGCTCCAGTGCCCTAGCAGCCTTGTAGTAAGGAATTTCTTCCTAAGATCCAATCTAAATATCCCCTCTTTTAGCTTGAAGCCATTCACCCATGTCTTATCGCTAGAGTCCCTTTTAGGTCCCTCTCCAGCTTTGTGTAGGAAAGGTACTGGAAGGCTGCTAGAAGATCCCCCCATAGCCTTCTCTTCTCCAGGCTAAACAGGGCAAATTTATTCAGCCTGTCTTCAGAGGAGAGGTGCTCTAGCCCTCTGATCAACCTTATGGCCTCCTCTGAACTCACTTGAACATACACCCTGTCCTTTTTGTACTGAGGATTGCAGAGCACAGTACTCCAAGTGAGGTACACAGAAACAGCAATTCCTTTGTTTGTTTTTACATATGGAGTTTTCCTCATCATTATGTTAGTACTATCATGTTAATAACTTGAAGATAGGTTAAGAATACAAGACTAAGATTTAGGGAGATAGAGGAGAAATTGACATGATAGAAACCTTCCTACCTTACAGCTTCAGGTCTCTGTGCAAACCTGGCATTTATACTTCCCTTTGGCATTCAAGGCAATGCTCAAGGTTTCCTACTAATCTCTCTCACAGATAACTCAAATTACTCAAGCAAAAGTTGTAATTAACAAACACATTCCACTTCCAGCCACTCACACTGTACCTGAGCCTGCAAGAACAACACATCCAGAAAGATATAGTAGCCACTGCCCATGCTGGTGGCAGTATATTGCTAGTCTACTCCTAATATTCAAGAATCATCCAAGAGCTACATAGTTTAACTGTTGCTATACAACTTGTGATGCTAGGAAACCCACCGAAAGCGGGTACATGGTTTTATTCAGGAGCATGCCAACATTTCCTTTCAAAGTTGACATAGCCGGACTTTCATATAGGAGCACAAAGGCCAACATGCTCTAAACAAGCAGTTCATAGAATCATAGAATCGTTACGGATCAGAAGGAACCTCAAAAGATCATCTAGTCCAATCCTCCTGCCATAGCAGGATCACCTAGACCAAGTCGCACAGAAACACATCCAGGAGGACTCTCTCCACCCTGGGCAGCCTGTTCCAATGCTCCATTCACCCTCACTGTGAAGAGATTTCTTCTGATATATATATATGGAACCTCCTATGTTCCAGCTTGCACCCATTGCTCCTTGTCCTGTCACTACTTGAGAACTTGAGAAGAGCCTAGCTCCATCCTCCTGAAACCCACCCCTCACATATTTGTAGACATGAATGAGGTCACCCTCAGCCTCCTCAGTCTCTCCTCATAAGTTGGTGCTCTGCTTCCTTCATCAT
>VZRI01004138.1:0-53354 GCA_013397515.1 Upupa epops
CTGTGATATTATGATACTGTGAAATTGGTGACAATTTTGGTCCATAGGAAGCTCAGAAGGAGTTTCATCAGAAGTGTTCCTGGAGATAGAATATTTCTCATTTCAGCTTCTAGACAGTGGCTACCTACCCGCATCCTCAGATTTTATATTCCCACACTTCTGCTTATAGTCTCTTTCTTGCACCCTAACTAGGCAGTTATGCAGCTCAGATGAAGCTGTGGCTTCTTTTGACAAAAAATTCTGATCATTATATAATTCTTTCACATGGTTTTCACTCTCTTCCAAACATGTGTCAGAATCCTTCCATATGAATAATCTGTGCAAAGACTTCAGTGGAAGCTACATTTCAATGTACATTTCAGTACAAAACCATATGTCTCATTATAATAATGACTACACAGTGAATAAAAAGTGAGTACACTTTAGTCCATCTATCTTGTCTTTTGCAATTTTTCTGTCTGAACGTCCTAATACAGTGAAACTTTGACACAAACTGTAGAAAAATACTTCCAAGATTAAATACAATTGGTTTTGAATTTAAGGAATATTAATTAAAAATAAGTTATGTATGCATGTAGACATATTTACGTTCCTTATGGCATTATTTAGAGATTATTCCTTGATTACAAAGCATAGTGCATACAGTCATACAGAGTATAGTACAGTTGGGTGTTTTATTTAATTTTTCTTGGAATTAGTATTTAAAGGAATTGAAGTTGCTGAACATCTCTCAACACAAGCCCCTTCTGTCCCACCTTCTGTCCCACACAGCCTGTAGCCTGGTAAAGTAGATCTGAACAACAAAACAGAAGAATACATGTAAAGCTGGAACTGCTAAATTTGAGTCCTGTAGCACCTTGTTTGTATCTTGTTAGATGGCAAAGGGCAGAAGATCCAAGCTCTTTCCTGCAAAGAGCTGCTAGAGGACACAGAAAGAGCTCATATCCTGTTAATAAAGTTTGTTCTGAATGTGCACTTTCTGAGAACCTTACATAAATATCACGTCCTTACTTCAGCTTCTCAAAGGTTTTGTCAGTGTCAAACTGCACAAGCCAGTGCCATAATAAATATCCAGTTTTACAAATGAATAAGGTACTAACCTTATTAATAGATATATCCCTGTAGAGCAACAATTTCCCTTCTATAGATCCCATCTGAACTGGGCGAGTGTTGCAGGAACATACCGTTTTCAGCCTGCAGCCAACATTTAAGTAATAATCCAAAGTGACAGTTTTATGACAGATCTCAGTAACTCATGAAACAATTGAAAGGATTATTTTCTTCTTTCTTAAGTGAGATCCACATACAGGCAATTTACAGATGCTGAACAAAGGAAGGAGTCTACTCAAAGGGCACTGCAGTATAAAACAATGACCAATCCTTTCAAACGTTAACAAGATTTAAATCAGAATGCCATTTCCAGGCTAATACTTGTGATCTCTAAAGTACCAGCATAAAATTGTGTTAATGACAATTGACAAAGTTACCCTTCTTGGGCAGCTAATGACATCTTAACTCACAGAGATAATATTTCTGTAGATTCCAATTTGCAGTCCTATGCAGAGCCCAGTTAAAGGGATACATTTGGTGTTACTATGTTCGGGTCAAGCTCTCCTACTATTAAATACAAAAGCAATGTTTAAAGCAATGATACAGCCAAGATAGAAGCCCATAAAAGTAGAAGAACTTCCAGTTAAATCTACAACTGGCCCCTCTACTCAATTCTGTTGTGTCTAAACATTTCAGCCCATGGGGACCTGTAAAAGAATCTCTCCACAGTAGATGATATTACACGAACCATGCGGTCATTTGTAAATGCTGTAGTACATATAATACACCAAGGTTTTCACTGAGGTTTTTATATTAGTATCTTGTTTGGTTTGGTTTTTCCAGTTGCACCGTAATGGATCTCTATAAATTGGATTTATATTAGGTTACTATCTGTCCTTTTAAAGAGGTGGTCCTCTCCAGAGATTGGCAAATCATGTTATAGAAGATAATCCATCCAAAGCTTCTTCTTGGATCAGACTGAAAAAGAAGAACAAAGTCCTCATTTAATTCTACATCCTTAGGACACTGTAGCTAAGTCTTTGCCTGCTAAATCAAGGATTCCCAATTGTGGCTACCATATCACTTACCTACTTCTCTACATTATTAAACAAAACAAAGCATAAAAGTGCATGGTGTTTGTAGCAGCTTGTCTGTAAAGTTAGGAATAAAGCTGCACTTTATTCCTAACTGCTGCACTTAAATAATTCTGTGTGAAAAGAACTTGTCTGTGTTAAATGGAAACTTGTGTCCAATTTCCTGGAAAAAAAATATAAATTTGAGAACTCCAAATCTCAGACTAACATTTGAAGTACCTTTTCTTTTAACAAAACATACAGGGTAGTTTATTTTCAATAGAAGAAAAGACCACATAATCAGTACTAGCACAGTTTAACAAGTATTACCATACCATAGCCAGCTTCCACTAAAGCCAGCATCTTGTGGCATGCACACAGCAGCATTTTGGGTACAGAAACATTACTCAAGGAACCATGCTTGCAGAACTAAGAGAAAGTAGCTTTCTATAGCTGTAA
Organism: Upupa epops; assembly: GCA_013397515.1. Classification (NCBI taxonomy): domain Eukaryota; kingdom Metazoa; phylum Chordata; class Aves; order Bucerotiformes; family Upupidae; genus Upupa; species Upupa epops. The sequence goes on from VZRI01004138.1 coordinate 2,583, forward strand.
GCCAACAGAGAATTATACTTCTACCCATTAGCTTGGTTTTTCAAATAGAGCCAAAGGCCTGCACACTCCTTGCCTCCTGCTGGTGGCTTTTCTTTCTGTGCCTACAGTAAAGGTTCAGCAATTCTATAGAGGTAATACAGTGCTGCTTTTTAATTTCTCCTTTTATTTCTGTAATTACAAACATTTTAATTATGCTATAGCAATGCCTGTATTTAAGCATGTAATAGGTATATAATGTTCTCTGGAACAAAAGATTTGAAGTCATATAATGGCATTGCACAGTATGTAGCTTTCACATTGTTACTTAGACTTGCCATCTAGTTTTGTTCCTATTCCCTCTGATTCACAATTTGAGGCATAACAATAAAAAGGCTTTGAGTATAGTATAGGGAACAGACAGCCTGGCAGACGAGCAGGGGTCTTTTCCTCCTCAAATACTTTTCAGCATGACATAAATGTTAGCTTTGTGTAAACCCTATGAAGGTCTCACAGCACCTGCTTGCACACCCAGGAGGAACATGCCCCAAGGCAGAGAAAAGGGCTGAACGGGAGCCCTGTGCATGAGTGGAGCTGTGTCTGGGGACACAATGCAGAGGTGACTTGCATTGTATCCCTTCCCCCATCCCAACACTGCATACTTTGTATACCCTTCCCTGTCACCAGACATGCTGACATGCAACAGCTAATAGTGCAAAACCTATCAATACCTGGTCTATGATTTTTGCAACCCTCAGAGTTGCATAAGCAGAGTGGAAAAGACTTTACCAGTCAGTAACAATTGTTAGTGTTGGGATGCAATAGATTATGTCCTTTAATTTTCATAGCAAATTTGCGGTGTCTGATAACACTCACTTTGATAGGTGCAAAGTTCTTATCTATGGACACACAAGAGCACTGTCAGGTATTGAAATTTTTCTCATTCAACAGTTTCACTGGGAAGAGGTATAGTGAATACTCCTGCCTCAGTGTGATAACTTACTGTACAATTCTACATACAAAACTATTAAGATAATGGATAGTGAGTCTCTTTTCATGTGAAATAAGATGTTAAAGACCTTTGTGTAGTTTTTGAGGGTTTTAAGTATTATATCAGCTTTCTCAGTGCATTTTTTAAAACAACATATTTTAAAAATCCATGATTAATGCGGGGTACTGAGCAATATTAGAATGATAACATGCTTCTATTGTTTTATTTTTAAAATATTTTTTCCCTAATGAAGTTGATTCAAATTGTCCATGATTCCAAATTTGTTAATATAAAAAAGAGAAAAATGTTAAACAATCATGCTCAACATGATCATGAAGAAATATTTAACACTGGAGACCACTCACCATCTTCTGTAGCATCTCATGATTAAAAGAACTTTTCAAACACATATTCCCATGTCTAAATCTTATTGAAGCTCACAAGTGCTTCTAGAATACAGCCCTAGGAACAGAGTTCTGGAAACACATATGATCAGCTGTGGGCAAATCTTTTCCCTTAATGATGACCATTAACTAATCTGATATTATTTAATCATGATGTTAAACTATTAGTGATTGCTAATGCTGCTGATTACAAGTCAAAAAAAGTAAGTGGCAAATAAAAGATCACTAAAAAGAGTCAAGAGAGTTTGGTGACTGCATTTTGGTACAAACCCATTCTTTTGAAACTTGGGCTGAGTACTGAAACTGCATAAAAACAGGTTCAGTTCTTCATTACTGTATAGACTTATCCACTCTATATAATGATTTATTTGCGGTTCATTATTTATTAGATGGGAAGACTGGGTATCAGCTCTATAATCAGATTTTTGTCCTTTGCAAAAGGTCTTTTTTTTTTTTACAAAGAAGAATCATATTTATTAAAAACACACCACTAAATTGATTTTAAAATAAAATGCTCCATCTTTACTTTCTTATTTTAAAAAAAGGCGAAAATAGAATTTCAGTGTTGGTTGTGAATGTGGCAAATCCAGTCCTGCATTGAATTCAAACCTGTACATTTCATAAAGGCTACTTAGGGACATGATAGTTTTAGATCTAAGAAGCTTGTAAAAAATGACTCATTGTTAATAGGGTGAGCTCTTTGCATTTGGATTAGGGTTAACTGACAGTATCCAGTCACCTTTTATTCTCACAGATTCCACTGAAGGAATGCTTTGTGCTGGCCTGAAAAAGAGAGAATTAGGTGTTCCATTTATACTATTGATCTTAATAACCTCATCTCATAAATACCTACTTTATGACATCAATAAAAAGAGAATAGCAGCAACTCCTAACAATAGAAATTGTTACTTTGTAATTCAAGTATTTCATTGAGCATCTCAAAGAAACTCCATAGTGATACAGTAGTGATATTTCATTGCAAGTTTTTAAATATGTGCACAGAGAGACCATTTTTTTTAAACAAGTGAAGATTCTAATTAATTGAGCACACTATAGCTTCTAGGTCCCACAGTTATTGCAGTTCTTCTTTTTCATCTCTTATCCTCCCCCTGTTCTTCATCTCACACATTAAAAGGACTGTATCCCTTTAAGGGTGTTGGTGGGTGTAGGACTAATTTTTCACTGGGCTGAATTGGATGAAATGAAAGAGAGAACATTTTATACAACAGTCTTACATCCCTGTTACCCTGTATTAACATGCTGCACATGGAAATTATCTGCTGTTAGGGGGTGGATGGAGTGGTATTCCAGACAGAGCCATTCTCACATTCCATGGACAACTTCCTGCAACCGGACAAGGACTGTTCCTGAAGCTCTCATCTACCAAACAGACACCACGAGGAGGAAGTGGATGTAGCACTGCTGATCTCCACTGAAATCTCCCTCAAAAGCTCAGGTCCTTTTAGTTTCTATGTAAGCAGAGAAGGGAACAATCAATGAGAAGTCCTACACAAGAATAGGAACAATACAATGAAATTTTTACAAGATGCTCTTTACAGCAAGCATCTGAGATGAAAGACTATGGGCTCATTACACAGGCAGCATCCACAATGCTACATCTGAGAAGCGACTAATCAACTAGCATAACTGGTGGGACTTAGATCAGCCCCAGATGTTTCATAGATTAGAGTGCATACAGGACATAGCAGACTAACAGAGAAATAAATGTGAAACCTTCACTCTTTTTTAAAAATATATTCAGTTTTTATTACATATTGATTTGGTTGCATTTTTCTATATAACTTTGTGTAGTCAGATTCCTTCTGGTGAATCTCAGTGGTGTCCTCCCATAAAGAGTTGGAGTTATTTTTGTATTCTTGGGGAAAGTCAAGTATTTTTTATGTCTTGGTGTGACCTCATTGGCCCTATGGAGCACCATGACTGAGAAAGAAATAGGAAGGTTTACTTCCAATTGGAAGTTACTTATAATGATAATCTATTCCAACTCTCTGGTAATCATATTATTAAGGGCATTGTCCAAATGTCACCTAAAACCTGAAGCATTAAACCTTTGAACATGTGAAGATGAATACTCAAAAGCCCAAGTGTCTAACCATTATTACAGTATTTTGTCCATTATGATTTGTCTTTTCTGGGATTGTTTCATATGGACAATGTACAGTTTACCTTATCATAGCTCTTTTTCCTGTGAAGAAATTTTTTCTTTTTTTTTACTCAAAATAGCAGAACAATGGTGGGGAGCCGAGGGAAAAAATAACGCCACATGCTCAGAATTAAATTGCTGTATCCTATGCAATAATTTCTTCCAGAATTAAAATGCTGCTGTTTCATCTGCCTTTATCTGGGTTTTGTAAAAGCCCTTTGCATTGGTAGTTGCAAAATGTAAGACCCATAAATTTGCTTCTCCACATTCTACTAGTTTTATTTCCTCTCAGCTATTAATCCAGCTACCTTGGTCAATTGAAATAACCCTAAGTTATCTTTGGTTTCAGAATACTATGATTGTTAATAATGGGCTAAAAATATGTTCATTTTCAATTATTTGTTAGAAACTTACTCACATTTTTATTTCATTCACTCTGTGGTGCCTTTTAGTGAGTTACCACACATGCAGTGATGTCACCACCCAACCAAGTGGCCCTTTTTCCTACTCCAGTGATTTAAACATATTTTAGAGGACATTCTGGTAGCTGGATATGCATCTCAAAATATCTCTAAAACACATTCCTAACTCAGAAACCTTGTCTGGCATACAAACAACCTTCCAATAGGAAATTCAAGAGAACCTGAGTTTTCAAGTGCTCAGCACTTTCAGTGAGTGCCAGATTTTTAATGATGCTCAGAATTCATAATGAAGCACAGACTTTCAAACTTCGTGCCCCAAAATAAACTCAATGTGTTGGAAGTTAAGTTCTCTGAAATCTGCCCCTTGTTTCAGGTGCTACTTGCTTGCAAGCTGCATATTGAGTAGTCATAAAACGGTGCTGTATTGTTTTAGTAGTCCGAAGGAGACTTGTGAGCTCAGTAGCTCTTTAGATCTGCAAATAAATACAAGTAGAAGAATTTGTTTTTAACCTGAGGAATACTTAATGAACCAAATAATTTCCTTTCAAGCATGACAGTAGAACTGAAAGATATGATTGTTTGATGTTTTATCATCTCAAATTTTCCAGTTAGAAATATGTCACAGGCTCTGTATTGAACAATAAACCTCTTCCTATTTTATGCTCCCATAAAACACAAAACCCCAGCAGTGCATTCATAGAGAGAGATCCCTTTGGGATGAATATTTGCTTTAACAAATATTTCTACTTGCAAATGTGTGGCATGATTGTTCTTTGAAGAACTGACCCACTGAGAAGAATCAAATGAAAATGTCATGGCACTTGTGATCATTTTCTAGAAGCTGAATTCAAGGGGGAGATGATAGGATGAAACACAAAAGTTGATTTCGTCTTTGACTAAAAATCATGAATCATCAAGATCTTTAACTTGATACCTAGCTTTAAGCACATATATATCTTTTTTTAAAGGAGTGGACTTAATTTTATATTGCAAGAATATGAATATGTTTAAATAATTTTCGAACACCTATTAAGAGAAAAATTAGCAACCTGACCTTAGCAGGTGATTGGTTGGATCAGATTATCTGTGCTCTATTTGTCCTCTCAATCTTTTGACCAGTTTACACAAGGCCCTGAAGGTTCTCTTGACTCAGATTTCTTGTTTCTAGTTCATCACTGCTTACCTGAAAAATCAATAACAGAAAATAATTTGAGGGCTTCCTACACTGTAGAAAGCTTTCTAACTGTATCCCTACAATAGTAAGTTAACTGTATCACAGCTTTCTGGGCTGTGAGGGCCCACTGTTGACATATGTGAAGCTTTTAATTAGCCAATACTCCGAGGTGGCTCTCAATCACATTGTCTTAAATCCTGTATTGACACCAAGAAGTGCCATAATGCATGTGTAGGACTTTACATATGGCCTTATTGCATCTCATGAGGTTCACCAAGGTTGTCCTGTTCCCTCTAGATTATAACCTCTCCCTCAGGCATGTCAATCATACTACCCAGTTTGCTGCCACCAGCATAATTGCTGATCCCACTGCCTATGCCATTGATGAAGATAACCAAGAGGGCCAATACTATCCTGGCTTGTATCAGAAATAGTGTGGCCAGCAGGAGTAGGAAGAAAACACCCTTCTGTACTTGGCATTGGTGAAGCTGTGTCTCTAATATACTCACATTTGGGCACCTCAATACAAGAAAGACACTGAGGTGCTGGAGAATGTCTAGAGCATGAAGGCTGGCAAAGAATCTGGAGAACAAACCTTATGAGAAGTAGTGGAAGGAGCTGAGGCTATTTATTGTGAAGAAGCTGTCTACAGCTATCAGAAAGGAGGTTGTAGATGGGTGGGTGTTGATCTCAAAAGTAACAAATTATAGGGTAAGAGGCAGTAGCCTCAAATTGTGCCAAGGGAAGTTTAGCTTAGACATTAGGATAAATGTCTTTACTGAAAGGATCATCAAGCATCAGAACAGGCTGCCCAGGGAAGTGGCTGAAATTCTGGCAGTGCTGATCCTTCCCTCTTTGCAGGAATGCAGGACTGATATGCACCTGGGCTGGAAGGAGTGGAGGGATTGTGCTCAGTTCTGTGAAGAAGCCTGATGCAAGTATTTCCATCACTAGAAGATAGAGAAGAATGAAAATTAACTGTAAATATCATAAACAGTTATTAACTAATTTTATTGTTTTCTTCAGTAAGACAGACCAGTGTATTTATGAGCTTGCTCGTGGTATGGAGAAGCATGGTCTGACAACCCTCCTTCACATGGGGTTTATTTTCTCCAAACACCATCCTCCTGCATTGCTGACTGACTTTGGCAGGATTCTATGTGGAGTAGTTTCAGCAGCTATAAAGACGTTCAGTATCTGCAAGAAAGCATTCAGAATTTCACAGGCTGGTATCACTTGTTAAACAAAGATATCTGCTCCATAAAGTAAGGCTGAAAAGTCATTTTCCAGACTAAAGTCAATTGATGCACATGTTTGCCAAAGTGAACATGAGAATGTGATTCTTGAAAGGATTGGTCCAGCTCAATGGCAAATTTTGGAGTAGAAATATCTTTCCACAATTCACTTAAAGTTTTCCACTTAAAATCACAGAATGGTAGAAGTTGGAAGTGACCTCTGGAGATTGTATAATCTGATTCCCCCTGCCCAAACAGGATTATCCAGAGCAAGCCACACAGAAACAGCTCCAGGTAGTTTTCTTAAAGTCCCAGAGAAATGGACTACAAAACTATCCTAGGCAGTCTGCTTCTCCTGCACTCCATAAATATCAGAGTAAAGAAATTCTTTTTACACTGAGATAGAACTTCCCGTGTTCGAGTGTCTATCTGTTGCCCCTCATCATAGGGCACCACTATAAAGAGACAGGCCCCTTCTTCTTCATAGAATCATAGAATCATTAGAGATCAGAAGGGACCTCAAAAGATCATCTAATCCAATCCCCCTGTCACAGCAGGATCACCTAGACTGAGTCGCACAGAAACACATCCAGGTGGGTCTTGAACATCTCCAGAGAAGGAGACTCCACAAACTCCCTGGGCAGCCTATTCCAATTCTCTGTCATCCTCACTGTGAAGAAGTTTCTTCTGATATTGATATGGAACCTCCTATGTTCCAGCTTGCACCCATTGCCCCTTGTCCTATCACCAGATGACCTTGATGGAGCCTGCCTCCATCCTCCTGACACCCACCCATATTTATAGACATTAATGAGGTCCCCCCTCAGCCTCCTCTTCTCCAAGCTAAAGAGACCCAGCTCCCTCAGCCTTTCCTCATAAGAGAGGTGCTCTACTTCCTTCATCATCTTCATTGCTTTATGCTGGACACCCTTCAACAGCTGTGTCCTTCTTGAACTGAGGGGCTCAGAGCTGGTCAGAATAGAGAAGACACGGTCTCACTAGTGCAGAGTAGAGAGGGAGAAGAACCTCTCTTGATCTGCTAACCACCGCAATTCTGATCTCATCCAGGATGCTGTTGGCCCTCTTGGACACAAGAGCGCATTGCTGTCTCATAGTCATCCTGCTGTCCACTAGGACCCCCAGATCACTTCCTCTTACACTGCTGCCCAACAGGTCAGTCCCCAACCTGTACTGGTCTCTGGGGCTGTTCTTGCCCAGATGCAAGACTCTACACTTACCCTTGTTGTACCTCATTAACATTTCTCTCTGTCCAGCTCTCTAGCCTGTCTAGGTCTTGCTGAATGGCAGCACTGTCTCCTGGGGTGTTGGTGACACCACCCAGCTTTGTGTCATCAGCAAACTTGCTGACAGTGCACCCTAATCCCTCATCCAAGTCATTAAAGATTGAAGAGCACTGGTCCCAGTACCAATCCTTGGGGACTCCACTAGATACAGGCCTCCAACCAGACTGTGCTCCATTAACCACTACTCTCTGGCTTCTATACTGCAGCCAGTTCAGGTTTTGTTATTGTGTGTATGGTTGGACTCAGTGATCTGGGAGGTCCTTTCCAACCATGAATATTCTATGATTCTTATTCTTGTTGATCGCATTTTTGATCATAATCTGGATTCTCAGTAGACCATAAGGGAACTAACATCTCACTTCATAGTAATGTTTACTGAGAATGAAGCACTGCTTTTCCTTCTGACACTATTTGATATTCTGTTTTTAGGAATAATCCTAAACCTAAGGAAATCATGGTATGATCTCTACTGGCTTCTACAGACTTTGCCTCAAGCCCTTACTGTGTAGCAGAGTGCTATTTTATGTTTTTAAGGCTTCTCATTATTACCTTAAATTTCCTGTTGAAAAAGTTGTCGCTAAAATATCTGTTCTTTCAACTGACAGCAGCAACAGTCATGGCATGGAGAGATGTTCAACAGAAATGTCTTGCAAATGTGTGTTTTCAGGACTGGGTTCAGAATAGCATCACTCAAGTCAGTGCAACCATGATGATTACAACATTCAGGATCTGTCTCTCAGGATTTTTTTTTTCTCCAGATCAAAAGTGTTCACCTAAATTGAAAGCCAATAGGGAACTACTCCTTTAAATAAAAACCTCATTGATTTCATCAATTCAGACTCAGCAAGGGAGAGAAGAGTAAGAAGGTATGCCCTACTGAAAACCTCTCATAGTTGGCAAAATGTTTTTAGCAAGGAAACAGAGAAATCCCCTCAGCTGTCCTCCATCACCTCTGCCTCTAATCACAGTAGAAAATATCCCCGAGAAGGTATTCTCCAGCTCATACAAGGTAGTTTTGTTTCCCTGCTGGCTGTGTTTCTGTAGAAATTAAAATTGTGCCCCTTAGTTGTCCATCCTGAAAAAAAAGGCTGCTTTGATGTGCAATTGGATCCTATTCTGTCTGGGATCCTGATGTCCTTGTTGAAAGGGGATAAAACCTCCAGGGAGTGTGGCAGAAGAAACTGTTCCAGAAGCAGGGTCAACACACCTATTCTCCCTTGCTGCTGCTTTTCTTCCAGCAATAGCAGGGTTGTTCACTACTCAAATATCTGATTACTCTGAATGTAACAAAAGGTTTAGTTTCCTTGGGAGTCCAAATAGCCAGGTATGAGGCAGTATGTGCTGTTCTTACTCATAAATGCAAATGCTAACCTATAAATCTTTCTTTTTACAGTACTGTAATAACATTCTATCTATTTAGCCTTGTACAATGCCATCACAATAGCTTTTTCATTGTACTGCATTCATATTAGACTAACATAATGAGATGCTACCACAATACCATGAAATAAAACGATGTTCTTGACGTATTTCCAAAACATTTGAACACTGTTTCCAAATCGACCTTGTGAATAAATTAAATAATAGCTTGCAAAAACGTCCTCTAGCATTTTCAGAATGTATGCAAATGCAAGCTTGAATGTTTACATGTTTCTTACAGTGTCTGGGGTTATATGGCATATTTGTGCACATGAATGTTGTCTCTGGGTGTATTTGTCATTTGTGCTCAGTGGCTTGCACAGAATTCTAGTGTGATTTGCCCTTCAAGTTGTCCAATTCTTCCTCCTTTCCCTGATGACCTGCATATTAAACTTCTCTATGTAATCCTTCAGATTTCAGTGGCCCTTTCCATTTGTCAGATGCATTACAGTCACTCAGAAACCTTTCAGTACTCTTTGTTCACTACCTACCCTGACATAGTTCAGTTCTTCTCTGAACCATCTGGTGTCTTTTGTTGTAGATTTCTAAACAACACCTTCTTGAAAGGATCTGTACATACAATTATAAAACCACAGTCATACTTCAATATACATAGAGATATATTTAGGGTTTCTACATTGGGTAGATTGTTCAGAATATTGAGGGGGAGACTGAAAATTCGAATGAAATCTGAGGGACTAGTTTTCCTTGAAAGTACTTTGGTAATTTTATCTTTAAAAATTTTTAATCCAAGATCACAACTGAATGATAAAAAACCCAAACATTTGTTTACTTGGGAGTGTTTATTTGCTGGTACAAAGTACCCACATTCTTCCTAGTGGTGTGTCCATGAATATTTTCTCCTGGTAATGTGCTTCTCTCCTTTAGAAATTGTCCAACCAAGGTATGCTGTGAAGTGAAAAAGAACTTGCTTTTTACCATAATCTTTCCTATAACTGTAGGTCTCATTTATGATTCAACAGGTGGCACAGGTTTGAGGTTAATAAAGTCCCAGGGATCATTATGACAATATTGTCTTCCTACATAACATGAACAAAAGAAACACACAACCTATGGCAGAGCTGCGCTGCACTTTGTGGAAAGGTATTTGCTGATGGTAATAACTCTTATTTCAAAAGTGAGCCCCCTAAGTGGAAAGATCTAGTAGGAAGCCTCAAAAGGAACCTTCCTTTGAAACACTAGCACATAGTTTCAATACTTCCATCGAGGCATCTAATCCAAACTTCAATAAATTTTCTTTATTGACTTTAATAGGCCTCACAAAGTTGGTTGAAAGTAATGGATTCTGAATTTCAACCAGTGTGCTCTCTTATTCCATAAAAATCCACTGCAGACAGAGACCCACTTGTCTTTCCCTAAGATACAGTAGTACCTTTTCTCTGAATTGCTGTTGGCTGGCAATAACAGGTGGGTTCCTTCTAAATGCTCCTCTTGATAAATGCTATTTTACTTGACCTTTCAAAAGAGGAAATGGTGCATGTGTTTATGAGAAACACTCTGACATTGTTTCATGGGGGAACGTGCATTGTTTATGCAATGACAATGGGAAATTTTCCACTAAGCACTTTGCCAAAAAGTAATCATTATGACTGGTTATATGTCTTGTTTGCCTGTTTTTCCAACACCGTGGAAATTTTCATCTTCCTGGTGGTAACATACATAGCAGAAATTCAAAAAATATTGTATCCTTTTAGACAACCTGGTGCTTGAAACATGTAATAGTACACAATTAAAGAAGCATTTGCAGCATACACACATAAACCTGCAAAAAAATGTGGCCAAAAGCAGTCATATAATTAAAGCCATTTTTTAAATATATATTCTAAGTTTCAGTGCAGATACATTATACACAAAATTAAATCAGCTGCTAAGTGCCTGTTCTGTTGTCCCTCTTCCCAAATGTTCAGCAGAGTTCTATTAGTATAGAGCTGAATGTATAGCTGAAATCTGGAGAACTAGAGTCTATTCTTCAGTTTACTGCTCATTTACATTGTGACCTCTCTGCTCTTTCTCAGCTTTAAAAAGGGATATTTAGAGTTCATAGAATAACTTAAGATCAGTGGGATGAAGGCATTACATATGCTCTTAGTGTTTATAAAAAGTCTGAGCAAAATTCTTTTGATTTGATTCACCTGTAATGCTGGGAAAAGTGAACTTCCAAGTAAATGTGTTTCTAGTTGCAAGCCACTCTCTTTGCAGCAAATGTAGCTGTCCATCTGAGCAGCTGCTTCAGACGATTTACTTTTAGTGGCTATACTTCTAATGTTGTCCTTGAGTCCACTGACAACAATTGGCTTGCTTGGACATCTGCTGCCATTTTCTTCTGTACCCTGCAGTGTCTGTTTGGGATCCATACAATCTGAAGACAACCCTATGTTTTGCCTCTGCTTAGCAATTTGTCATGCACCAATGCATTAATTACAGAAACAATGGACAGTAAGATTAGATTGATTGTATCATGGCAAGAAATGCAGAGTGGAGAATATTAACACTGTCTGCAGCAACAGTTGAAGAGTGACTGGAGAGGTGACCCAGCAGCAAGAGAGATGTAGCAGAGGAGAAAAGATAATGAGACCTCAGTCCTGTTGCTTGGTCCTCATAGTATAATGGGCCACTCTGTGCAAACAAACTTTCCAGGTTATCACTGAGGGTTGACTCAACTGCATTTGGCCACTCTCATACACGCAAACCAGAGAGAAGGGCTGTCATTAATGAGTAAGTTAGAATCACAGAATCATCAGGGATTGGAAGGGACTTTGAAAGATCATCCAGTCCAATCCCCCTGCCACAGCAGCATCACCCAGACCAGGTCCAGGTGGGCTTCAAATGTCTGCAGAAAAGGAAACCCCAAAAACTCCCCAGGCAGTGCCCTCCAGTGCCCCATCACCCTCCCTGGAAAGAAGTTATAGAATCGGTCAGGGTTGGAAGGGAGCACAGGATCATCTAGTTCCAACCTGTCCCTGCCATGGGCAGGGACACCCCACCCTAGATCAGGCTGGCCAGAGCCTCATCCAGCCCAGCCTTAAACACCTCCAGGGATGGAGCCCCAACCACCTCCCTGGGCAACCCATTCCAGGCTCTCACCACTCTGACGGTGAAGAACTTCCTCCTCATATCAAGCCTAAATCTACCCATCTCCAGATTTGCTCCATTCCCCCTAGTTCTGTCGCTATCTGAGATCCTAAAAAGCCCCTTCCCAGCCTTTTTTGTAGCCCCTTCAGATACTGGAAGGCCCCAATAAGGTCACGTTGGAGTCTCCTCTTTTCCAGACTGAACAGCCCCAACTCTCTCAGCCTGGCCTCATAGGAGAGGAACTCCGGCCCTCTGGTCAACCTTATGCCCTCCTCTGGACATGCTCCAGCATGACCACATCCTTCTTGTAAGGAGGGCTACAGAACTGGATGCAGTACTCCAGCTGTGGTCTCACCAGAGCCGAGTACAGAGGGATAATCACCTCCCTCGACCTGCCACTTCTGATGCAGCCCAGGATTCAGTTTGCCCTCTGGGCCGCAAAGACAACTATGGAGTAGGCAGCAATTATTCCCAGTTATTCCTTCCTTACTTGCAATGGGAAGGATTCATTCCCTGAGGAAGGGGAGCCCTAATGCAAGAGCGAGCAATCTAGTAAATATATTCTTGAATGAATGAATATCTAAAGAAAGAGAGTGCAGCAATTAGCTCTCCACACTTCAGAGCAATTTGGTGCTTTTGGTGCACTTTGACCTGTGCACCAAAACCTTCTTTCTCCCAGCAGAACCTCTTTGCTAGGATTTCTCCTCAGACAAGAACAATACTCTTTATTGATATAACCAGCTAGGCCTCTGATTTACCCTGCAGACCCTGATCTCAGATTAATGTAGACTGTAAGATTCCTTTCAAAGAGCTGGCCTCCTGTTTTATGAAATTATGCCCCCTTATCACTGATCCAGACCAGATTGGTTGTATTAAAACCAGAAGTTCCTCCCATGGCATGTGGCCGTTATTTAGCAGCATGCATTTTTCCTGTAAATACCATGAAGAGCTGTTAGCCCTTAGTCTGCATAGGAAAAATGCTTGAAATCCTGTAAAAATAATAAAAAAGCTGGTTTTGATGTAGTATCTTGAAGTTCTGCAAGTTTGTAAGGATTTTTATATAATGTTTAAAAGAAAACCTCTATGATCTCTCTTCTTTCTCCATGTATACTAATACTTATAGGCATTACAGTAGCATCTGTCAGTTCCAACTAACTTCACCACACTAGTGAGCTAGACACAGCATACACGCCATCAAATGACAGTCCTGAACTCAAGAATGTAAAAGAAAATTCTGTGGTGAATCTAATGGCAAAATTCTCATAAATCAGTGGGGCTGGGATTCAAATTCACAACTAAATTAATCAAGATAAACAAAGGGTAGACTGGAGAAACTGGGACCTGCAGATACCTGAATCCGAGGCCTGCACAGAATTGTCTGTACCAAAACATAGCTATAACAAAAGAGCAACCATGCCTCAGCAGAACAACCTTTTGAATATCCTGTCTCTGGCAGAGGCAGTGACAAAAGCATAGAAAACACAGGGGGAAAAAAAGCAACTTGGAAGAGATCATTGCTTGGAATATCCTTCGAGTTTCTATGTTGAGATTTGATTAGGTTTGAAAACCCCCAGGTGATTCAGACCACAATGTTTAAAGGATAGCCTCTCTGCTTGAGCATAAGCCCTCTCTGGACCCCTAATACACCTGTGACCTCAGCACCATCCATAGTGGAACTTCAGTGACTCTGCTGAAAATCTGAGATTAAATGTGAACAAGGTCTCATGGGTATTCGTGAACTAGGCTGTAACTGGACTTTTGGCATTGTAGGAATAATGCTTTCTCTCCACCACAAGAACTTCCTTTCTTTCTTCTCACTTTCCAAAGCAGTGCTGGCAAATAAGATCCAGCTCTGTAGCATCACTTTAATGGTAGGACATCCTGACTGTGTTAAAAGAAGCAACAGTTTTACAGTTATGTTGCAGATGAAAAGAATTTTACTGAACTATTTGTGTTAACACAGTTTGACATTGTATCCTTTCCAGCCTTCCAAATGCTTAATTAGTTTAACCTCATGGAGGACCCTCATTGTGGAGTGCACTATCATGGAGCACATCATTTCCTCTCATACATACACTTCTGATCTTACGCTATCCCATGCCCCTGTTGTAATTGATTACAGCAGAGTGTGTAGTCTCTATTGTACTAGAAACTGTGCCAATATATGTGAAAAATTGCTATGGCATGGGAAGCAAAATGTGAAGCAACAGATTTACACAACAGGCTGGTGATAGGGCCATGAATAACTTGAGTATCTTGGAATTATAACCCAGTACTTTGTCCACAAGTTCCTATTTCACTCTGTGTTGGTCTTCACTGCTTTTCTTAACCAATTCCCGAGTAGATAAAGGGAAAGGTCTTTACTGTTTTAGATAGAGACACCATTTTGTCTAGGTAGTGTTCCAGCTGGATCATGAACCAGCTGGGTTATATCAGAGCATTTTTTTGTTCCCATTCCCTAAAGCCCAATGCCTATTTCATAAATTGAGACAGGCCATTCCAAGGGCTGAAGCTGCTTCTTAGAAGCCCAGGGAGAAAGATTAGTTATTTGGTTTGATATTTTGGGATTATGGTGTTTTCTGCCTTACATAAAATTATTTCCATTACATATTTATATATACACACATAATTTGAGGCAATTTGATCAGATCTAGAAAGATGAGCTAATCTTCTCTATGATCAGCTGTTTGATATGAATATTCCTGTAATATGTGCTTTGCCAGCTGTCTAGTAACTGTATTTCTTTTAAACTATCCAGTATACTTTTTATTTGCATTGTTAAAATACCATATTCCTTCTTTCCTGCAGCAAGCCAAGGGCCCAAGCATCAAGACTTTTCCACTGCAGCGAAAGGCAGTTGCACACAGCTAGCAATGTTTTACCATGCCACATATAAAAAGATATTATTTCACATGCCAGTTTGCAACAGATCTTCCATAGATTTATGGCAGAGATGGGCTAATATTACACAGAACACTTTGTATTATGTTTTTTATATGACTGACTTGGCTGATATTTCCATCAAATGACCTCTCCTGTTTAGCCATATGACACTTATAATCTCATTGCTTGAAAGAGCTCCGTCAGAAGATTCTGTTAACAGTAAAGCAGTCCCGCACTGTAAGTTTGAGACAGCTCATTTGTTCACAATCCCTTGCAACGCATTTCCATCCAGACATTGCCCATTATGTATAATCATCTGGGAGTAAAGCAGACTCAGTGCAATATTTAGGACGGTGTAATGGAAAGTGAGATTCATAGGGATAGAGTGCTAACAAGCCCATGGACTTGGACTGAATATAGAAACTGTCGAGCATCATAGACTTATAACCAGTAACTTGCATTTGGCTACCCCTTATTACCTACACAGAGAGGGATGATGTAGTTTAAACTTTGGTTCTGTGTTCATTTATACCAGATCTGTGCACAACTGGATCATCCTCTATACAAAATGTGGTCTGGCTCAGGTATGAGAACTTGATGGTATTTATGTGAAATTAATCAAAGCATACAGAATAGTGTTTATTCTGGCCTGACGACAGCTGCAGGAAGACAGATGATAGCTGATCCAGCATAAAATGATGCTTTTGAAATATACCAAACAAGTGTGGATTGGCCAAGTGAGCTTCTACTAGTTCTGCATTTTGCCTGAAGTGGCATGACATTTTTGATCTATTAAGTATACCCCTAAAACTGTTTTTGCCATCTTCCCAACTGTAGTTTACAAAGAAACAGATTTTTCCATTTGCAACTTGCTGTATGCAGAAGTGGAGCTGTGCAGAGAGAAATATACAATTACTGCTTTGTAATTAAATGCAAACCCAAAAATAAGCTCAACTGAACAAACAATAAAAAAAGTTAATTATTTAAAAAAAGATGCGAAACAATCATACCTACAACAGTGACATTGAATAAAGAGTTCTTCCATAAGAAATGGAAAAAAAATTGGTCTGCCTTTCAATATATGGGGATATAAAAATATTTTTCCCTGAACTTCCCATTGCTTGGCACCCTGTAATGGGTATTCCCTCTACTCTTCCCCTTTATTTTATCCCTGTTGATCAAAAAATCTATCATAATCTGTCATCAATCATCTGTCTGGCCATTGCCAAGACTGGACACAGAAGACATTTGTCTCTGTTTTCTTCACTGGAAGCATCAGATTTGTTTTCCTGTATATGATGATTTTCGTGAGTAGATTGGAACTTAAGTATTCCTGTGATTTTGCATGTGATTGAAATTGATCACCAGATTTATTAAAGAAAAAGCTACTCAAGAGTGGAAACAGCCATTACGCCCACCTACATAATCACATCAGGCCTCTTTCTTCAAATAAATAAAACTGAAAAAAGGAAAGCTGTGTCAGTGGCCAGTGTAATAATGGAACTTATGAGTGGACAGTTCAATTAACAATTTCTGTGACCCTGGGAATGATTCACAAAGATATTTATCAAGGCATTTTTCACCTAACAGTTAGTGTTAGATTCCAGGGGCCAAATTCACATACCTACATGATACAGCTTTTGAAAAGGCACATCTTCCTCTAGACTGGACTTCACAATTGCTTACACATTAAGGCATCCAATTAGAAATGTAACTGGGATATTTGATTTAGAAGTGCAGCCACTGTAGTCTTCCTGTGTGACCAGGGGAAAGAGAAGTACAGGTGTAAAGGGAAATTTATGTTGTGCTTGATCAAAAGCTGAATTTCCCTATAAAGACAGATGACTTTCATTATCAGTTATGTAAGAACTCTAAAGTAACTTTGCTTCCCACATGCAGTTAATTGCTTAAGTAAAATAGGATGGAGTCAGACTTGAATGGAGCAAGAAAAAATAGCAAACAATATAGAAACACAAAGAAGAAAGTGGTGGCAGTTCATCTGAAATCCCATCTGTGTGTTCATTTTTGCTGCCCACTCTATAAATGCCTGCTCCATGAGGCTAGGTTTTATGGAACAGTAACCTTTCCCACCATTCCCTTTGTGTCTGACAAGTTTGCTGTCATCTTTTCAAACTATTTTCAAGTAGTGATATCTTAAATGGAACAGAGTTGCTGGTGAGAAGTGGACTCTGAACTGTTTGTGTCCTGAGGAAATTGAGCCTCAAACCTCCCATCCTGACCGTAAATGATCCCTTCATGAAGCCCTCTTGACAAAATATTTCCAACATGGTGTGTGAGGCACTTTCACTTAGCGCTGGTACTCAGCAGTCTGAGTTAAAATGTGATCCTTAAGGAATTGAACTGAGTTGATATTTTGCATGTGCCTAACATAATACTTCCTCTGAGCCTTATAATATGTGAGATGAAACATACAAAAAGACAAAATATTAAGACTCTCTCCAGTTGCCATTCTTTAATTTAAAACTTTCTTCTGATAAATAGTGAAGTTCACAGTGTTGGGAAAGTAGTGGAGGAGGACAACATTTAAGGTGAGACTATAGAAGTAAGCCTATGGGCTTAAGATCACTTATGTCATCTTTTCTGGATTTATCTTTTGATTTGCAGAGATGCACAACACTGATTAGACTCCTTTATTTACCCTCACAAAAAGTGTACTTAAGAAGCAAAACTACAGCATACTTGTTCTTATTGGGGAAAGCAGAAGATTATATATAATGATGTTTGGAAGTAGGGCATTAAGCTGAGCTTTATCTTCTTCAATAGATACCAGCAAACACAACAATGGTATACTATTCATAAGACTTATTTATCTTTTCCATAATTTTTTCTCTTTCAACAAGAACTAAGAGTGCTCTTTCTTTTTTGACTTCTGGTCCTGTCAGTTTGAGTTGTTGAAAGGTGCCAGATTGACTGTGCTGGAGATTAAAATCCTTTAATTACTCCCCAAACAGGTTATGTGTGGACAACAGACGTGTAAGCTTCCTCATGCCACCCTGCCAGTGCATGCAACCAAGTTCCTGAGGCCTGAGAGTCTGCCAGTCTTGCAGAGTGAGAGAAAAGTACAAGACTAGATCTGCACCAGGTAAAAATTGACATTGCTCCAAAACCCTGAACAGCTCTAAGCTCTGTAGCTTTGATTTGATCTAAATATTTTTGGGAAAAAATAGCTGTGGAAATTAGCTCTCTGTAGAAATGATTGATTATTTTCAAGTAGCAAACAAACTGATACCACCTAAATGTATTAGGTTGCAAATAGTCTTACTGCATTTGCCTAAATATTATGCAGCATGTCTCTATCATTTGACTTTGAAGTACCTTCCATCTTTCTATCAGTCTCCGTAAAACAGTAATTCCTTAAGTTCTTCTTAAATATATTTCCACTTTATTTAAATCTAAATCCTCTAGTTCTGTTCTCTTCAACAAACTTAAATAGATCATCAAGCTTAATTTTATAATAGCATTCAGCTAGTTTAAATACCTCAGTCATGTCACCTCTTAAACATCTTTATTATTTTTCCAAGACTAAGTAATTCTCTCCTGATATGTAAACTCTTCCATTCTATTTATTCATTCAGATTCTCTGCACTCTGCTGTCTTAGTTTCTGTTTTCTTTCATATACATTGACCTTATCTAAACAGCATGGGCAGAATTCTAATCTCAGTCATGGCACTCTAAATCTGGAGTAACTGACTTCAGTGACTTTGGTTTTGATTTAATGTCAGTGGATTTACTTTAGATTTTCTCTGCTATAACTAAGCTCACAGTCTGGTGTTACAGTATTTAAAACACCAAACTCTAAATACCCTTGTGTTTTTGTCATACATTTATGACCCCCTTTAAAAATAAAGTAATCCGAGACATTTAAGTGGAGGGCCCATTTTTGCTTCCTTTTTACTCTTTTTAATGTTTATTCAGTTTTTAAGATGTCTGATGGTAAATAATCACCTGAAGTAATCTGAACATCCTAAATTAAGATCTTTTTACATGTTCTTTGGGTTTCATTCTGAGATTGCACAATCAAACTTCAAAATTCTGATATCTCCTCTTTTACCTACATAAATTTTCTGGGTCACAGCAGACCTCTACCTCTCAGAATGGCCCAAACTTAACAAAGCAATCCAGGACAAATTTGCTGTTGTATGTTGTCCAGATATTATACTCCTGAAAAGTACATTTAGGAAGTAGAGACTAGAATAGATTGGCAAGACATAATTTTTGAAGGCTACAAGTGAGACAGGATTTTTTTCTCATTCTTCATGCTTTGATTTGGGTGCTGACAAGTCTGCATCACAGTCTGTTCCACCAAGAAAATGGGGAGGCAGTATCCCCCAACTGATGAGTGTGGTTGCACTGCTGGGCTTGAGACTGTTCATGAGAATCCAGGTCCTTCCTTCCTTAGAAACCTCTAACCATTGAAACAGTGCTCTCCGTTCCTAAGAAATCAGTTCATTTCAGGTATGGCTAATTTTATGTCTGTATATTCTTTCACCTCAGAGAGCCACAAAGTGTTTGTATGTACTAAAGGAAATAGCTTTGCCAATCTGCCAATCCACTGCTAAGAAGAAACACGGCAACTCATTATCAATGCGTAGTGATATAGCACAACACCTGCTGTCTTCAAATGAAAAAAAAAATAGATCCAATTGAAGCTTCAGGGAGGTTTTTTTTTTTTTAAGTAGGGAAAATGCAATTACTCAAACTTCATCACTGTTCTACACAATGATTTTTAATTACCTTACTTTTATGTCTCTTGTGCAACTGCTCACCTTCAGGATCATTGCTTCTCCTTTTCTGCTGACTAGGAGGACAAACTGCTGAATGTATGACTGGTTCCTCTAGGCCCCTTTCAGCTGGGTCTGAGTAGGTCACTATCTCAATGTTCCCGTTCTCCAGCCACCTCTGCGAAAGTGGAAAATGGTATTGCCCTTTTGTTACAGCTGGGAAACTTGAACATTAAATGACTTGTCAAAAATGATGCTAGAAGTCTAGGACAGAGTACACACTCCTTTTTATTCCTTGAAATCTGTGACAGTGTCATTAACCCTTATCCATTCTTTCTCTCTGAATCATGGAAACAGCTTCTGTTAGAGTTTCCTCTCAAGTCAGTCACATGAAAACCTTCCATACTCACATGTATATGGCCTCACCCTGAAGTTGTGAAATATTTTGATAACCAGATATGATTATTTTTTTAATAATCTATATTTAAGAATTTAAAATTCAACATGAGAGAAAATCATCTGGTTTATATTTATAATAGTTTTATACTTCTCTTTAATCCAGCAAATTCAACCATTACCAGTGGTTTATGCCAGTATATGGAAGAGGAGTGTGCATTGTCATTCCCGATGAACATATCAAGTTCCTCCTGTATGTACATATTTATTTGCAGTCTTAAAAAAACACCAGAAAAGAAACAAACTCAGTTTATGTACTCTCCAAATACATTCATGAAAGTTACTTCAAATTTGCTGTGATGTGCTCATCAAAACAATTACACAAATACTGTGGTAATTCATTTAGCAGAAGCATTATGCAACAACTTCAGAATGTTTCTTCAAGTAATTATATATGATAAAGAGGACTTAGTTCTTAGTATTTGTTACCCTAAGTAAAATATCAATTAAAGGGCTGAGGAGCACGTTAGTAAAGGGATATCCTTTGGATAATCCTAATCCTAGTTCATATGGGAAGATGGAAGAAAGATCAGGATGCCCATAGTTCTTGCACAAGTCTGACCAGCTGTGCCTCAACTTCTCAGCTCTTAGATGGGGCCAATAGTTCTGAGGGGATGCGGGGAGGTTAGCATGCCAAAGCAAGAGACAACACACATAAGTGTGTGTGGGGGGGTCATGTCATGCCTAAGATAGATATCTACAAAGATAATTCTTCACTGTGGCCATAGTTTTTCACAGGACAATTCAAAAAGCCCAACCATGGAATGAAAACACAGTAAATCTTCTCTGTCTGAGTTGTCATTAGTTATTGTGAGATCATTTCCTTGAAGCTATATCACTTCCAGGATTTTCCCTTCTATCAGGCTCATATCCCAGCTCCTGTAACTAAATCTATATTTTGGAGAACTTTTAAGGTCCTCAGAGATATTGATGCACCTTGGATTTGCAGTCCTGTGACTTACAAAAGATGTGGATGAATAGCCAAACAAAGTATATAGCAATAGTTGTTATAATAGCACAGCATGTAAGTTTTCAATTAAGTGTTCTCTTCTACTATATGACATCCAAGATGGGCTGTGCCGTGGGACTTGCGATCACAGGAGGATAAGAAGAATACAGAGTTACCAAAACAACTCAGCTGGTCCTTCAAGATAATAACTACGCAGGGGGAAAAGGGGTGGAATGAAGTAAAGGAAAAAGGGGAGAAGGATGGAAAACAAAGGTTCTGCAATGGTAATATGTTGTCAGACTGCTCAACTGGTACTCAAATAACAAAGGATTTTGTGACCTTCTGTCACTTGTGTAAAGAGAAGCACATGCACAGAGTGACAGCAACTTGGGCCTGAGGTTCTGATGTCTCTGCCATTATCAGGCAACGGACATATTCTTCATTTGCTATTGTCAGTAATGAAGTCACATCCCATATTGTTTAAATCTGATGTCTTTTCAGCTCAGACCGTTCTTTCAGTCTTAAAGCATTCCCTTATTTTTTTTATGTTTTTTTGTTATGTGATGAGTGGAGACATGAAATACAAACTTCTCATTTCATTCATCTTTATAGCTGTATTCAGTAACCAAGCCTGATTATTAAATTTGAGCCTTATTCTGCATCAATCTACTCCTGTGCTATGTTCTTAGTCCAAGTTGTTGAAGCAGACCATAAACCAGATGTGATTCTTAACTTTTTCAGGACTTAATTTTGCCACTTGGATTGGATCAGAGAGAAGTTTTCAGACTGCAGTCTTTGATGCCGTATGTTTGCATTCATAAAAATTATATAGAAAGCTATAAAAGAGTGATAAGACCTTCCAGTTTTACCACCAAATGGAAAAATTGTCCACACAAAGAATTTATAACCATCTTGTAACAATTTCTAGGATCTAAAATCATTTTAGCTGATTATGTGTTAGAGATGTTGAAAAGAATGTAAACCTACCAGTTTCTATGCAAGAATCATGAGAACCCACTCTGTTTCTCACTTTTATATACCAAAGGCCTGTCTTCAAACCACACGTACATGCTGAGATACATTGACTTCAATAGGACAACTTACGTGAGTAAGGAAGGTTTGAATGAATGAGAGTTTCAGGCATGGGATCTAAGATCAAGAAGCATGAAAGCCTTTTACTTAATTCACTTCAGCATCACTAATACCGAGTGACTGAAAAACTTCAGTTATGAATAATGATGGGATTCTCTTCAAAAGATAAAGTCAGGATTTTTTACATGTCTTTCTGTCTGTTTTTTAAATGTGATAGTTACATCTAAAATATCTTTTACAAATATTAGTCAAAACCCATGCATATTCAAAATCCAAAAAGTAGTGAGAAACATATATTAAACCAAGCTTTCTAGGCATTGAATGTTGCTTTGGAAGCTTCCTTTTGAAAATGGATATGTTTAAAACCATGACTGCTTCCAACAGTTTTTTGTGCATGTGAATTATGTGTCAAGCCAATGATTTTGTTATAATTTATCCTATAAAGGTTATCAAATATGGTCTGGTCTATCAAATGTGGTCTGTTGAAAAATGCAATGATTTTAAAAGGAAAACTTAGATACTTACTTCAAAGGATGAGAATGACAAACAGACCTGTATTCGGCATCTGCATCACCTCCTCCATATATTCTTTTGATAGACAATATCATTTTTGTCTCAGCACTTTAAACCCACCCAGATGTGAATGTAAATTAAGAAACACTGATGCACAGAAGGAAAAATTACACTGGTCTCTACATCTGATATGATAGTGTTTTCACAAGGCAGCTGCATACTGTTTGCAAGTAGCAGTAAACTCTTTGCACAATAAGTGTTGCAACATCTTGCTATTAACAGTGCTATTTCATGCACTTAATGATAGCTAAGCAACGGAAATAATAAGGCAATTTACAAATACTAAACCAAAAAGAAGTTACATTTCCTCACATATGTAGGGTATGTTCTGATCCATTTATGCTTCTGCTGAATTCTGCTGAAGCATGAAAAAGGTTGTAAATCATATTTGACACACATCCCATGGGTCAGCCAACCACTCTTCTAAGATCGCTGAATGGAATGGGAATAACCACTTCTGGAAGCAGAATACAAAAAAGGAACTGTGATGTACTGCATAAGGCAGAAAACCATCACTTAAAAATGATCAGCAGCTTAAACCCAAGTAGGTGGACTTATTTTTTCAATCCAGGCAAAGAAAGTTGAACAGAATAACACAACAGCAATCCTTCATGAACTGTCTTGGGCCCCAGCCAGGTCACAGACTGCTTCAGGGGTGCAGGGAAGATGTCAGAGTATTCAGTGGGATGATGACCTGAGAAAATGGCAACTGGACACATCAGTTGAAGGCCAAATAATGTCTTCTTCCACCATTTAAAATTCAGGACCCTCTCATGACTCTCAGCATGACAGTACTGATATTTTATATATTTGTGTGAGCAGAAGCCCTCTGAAGCAGTATAGAAGAAAAGGTAAGATAACTGCTTATCAATTCTATTGCATACACTAAAGTTACAAATGTAGATCCAGTTCTGCACTTAATGAAGACAATGGCACACTGTTTCTTACTCCACTGGGACTAGGATCAAGCCATGACAGTATTTAGTGTGCCACCCACTCAACTCTAGAAGCATATGAAGAAGAAGCTCTTGTGTACCCCTGCAGAAATGTTATGACATACAGCGCATCTGCAAATGGAATGGCTCTGTTTGCACCTGCTCTTTTGTCTAGGCTGCCTTTTCCTATTTCAATCAAGTTCCACACATGTCCTCTCTTTTCTCTGGCTCTTAGACATTTGCTATAACCAAGAGAAAAGAGCAGCCTGACACTTCCTAAGCAGGGATGTAAGTCACTGTTTGTTGAAGTGACCAACAAAAGTGATGACAGCAAAAAAAGGGCTACCCCTGCTGATTGCAAAACTCATACAGCCTCTCCTGCTGGCTATAGGGACACTGTCCATACCAGGAGAAAGAAAGTAAATTCCCTGTAAATGCAGCATCTCTCCCACACATCTCCCACATTTGAGGGTATTGCTGACCCTCAAAACTAATATTGGGATTCAGAAAATAACTGGTACTTGTCTGCACACGTTTGCATGTATGTGTAACTGTGCATATGTATA
The DNA here is from genome assembly GCA_013397515.1 of Upupa epops. Classification (NCBI taxonomy): domain Eukaryota; kingdom Metazoa; phylum Chordata; class Aves; order Bucerotiformes; family Upupidae; genus Upupa; species Upupa epops. The sequence goes on from VZRI01004138.1 coordinate 26,962, forward strand.
TTAATTCATCAACTCTTATGTATAAGAAGGGCAATCAGCAATGTCATGACATCATAGGGACCTGTAATTGCACATCAATCTGGACTCTGTGACTTGATCTGCAGGCTCACATTATTGGCAATAACATTTCTGGTGTAATCATGCATATACTTCGTATTCCTCTGGCCAGGATGAAGCTGTAGGAGCTAATGTATTCTGAGTCAGACCAACTGCCGCTCATGAAGGGAAAAAAAGACTTGCTTGAGTAACCGTAATAATTGGAAAATTATTTTGATAGCCTGAAACAATCTTATATATCACAGAACTTTATTAAAATAATATCAAATCAAATTAACTGCTATTCCATAATGAATTAGGTAACAAGGTAGGCAGATATTAATCGGCCTTGGCTCCCAGGCAGGGGAGCCAGGAATTTATTAGCTCTTGCGGCTTGTGTGAGGGTGAAGACAGAAATCAGTATCACAGGCTGCAAGGGAAGCCCCTGAGACAGCTGAGCTTTTACTTTTTTCTCACTTTCACTTTATAATCCATCATTAAACACTTGTATTTCTTTTATGTGGGGTCTTATGAAATTTTTAATTTTTTAATTGCTTTGTGATTTAATAATAAGGATTTTCTGTGCATGTGTGTGTGTATAGCATGTGTAACTCAGCTGCCATTATTAGAATTAACTTGCCTTTGTCCACTTATGGCTAACCTTTATGAAAGAAAGAAGTCATTTTACAACTTGACTAATTACCAGCAGCGGGATTGCCAAGTTCATAGGCATCATAGCATAAATAACTGGGTTTAATCAGCTACCAGACCATCCTATCCTATCCTATCCTATCCTATCCTATCCTATCCTATCCTATCCTATCCTATCCTATCCTATCCTATCCTATCCTATCCTATCCTAAATGGTGAATGGAAAAGTAGTGAGCAGGAAATATGAAAGCAGAGGTAAAGGTATATTTTGCTCATGCTTTTTTGTTGGCATTGTGGCTTGCTGTGGTCAGGACTTTATTTCATGCTGCTTCGTGTGCTCTGCCACTAATTCCTGGCTGGGTGATAGTCCTAGCAGCTACATGAATAACAGACAGCTGGAATCTGACTTACTGTGCTATGCTTCTGTTTGTACAGATAGATAGATCCTCCTTAGTCTGAACTATGACAGGTGAAGTTACAAATCACATCAGTACCAGCAAGAAGGAAGACACTTATTTGATTTTAAAAATTCTCATGAGAAAAACGCCTCTTGGAGCTGGAGTTTATTGAGTCATGACTATAAGTGAATCTGGAATGTTCTGTTTTTGGGATGGTGGCTGTTTTGGCTGGTTGATGGAATAACTGCAATGGATATAATAACAGAGATAACAGCAGTGGGTAGATTAAGCAAGAAAAAACTGTCAGTAAAATCAGATCTCAGTTTCCTTGGTATAAGCTGATTTGGGGTGCCAGATTTGGAAAATGGGTGAGGAAATAAAGGTGAGAGGAATCAAATACATCTCTGAAACATCCTTTTGATACTGGATACTCGAGGAGAGTATCTGTCTATGTATCCTGTCCCAAAAGAGAACTGAGACTTGTACTTGGGACCTCTCAGCCAAAAGCAGGCTACAAATCTGGTGTTGTACCTCCAGTCAACATTTACAAAAATGTCTAGTTGCCTTTTATATATTTAAAGGTAAAAAGTGATAGGGGATATTTGCTGCTTTGAGAAGTTCTTTCTCTCAGCAGGGGAAGCTGGAGTAATTTTTGTGGTCCGGCTTGGTAGGGGGAGGAAACAGTGACGCTGATGCTATTCTGAAACACAAGATCTTTGTGTCCTGCCCAATCTTGCATTCTGCAGTTTTTCCCATAATTCTGCTCTGTGCAGACTTTTCTTCAAAACAATAGCCATTTCTGGCACTTATTTTTTATGTTCTCAATTTGTGTCCAGGGAACGGAAAACAAAACAGAGAAGGTGAAAGGAAGAGAAGCCTCCAATGCCCTTTGCAGACATGGCACAAAATTGATTGTGCCTAGTTGGATACATGAGACAGATGAAATTTGTATTGCACAGCAGCACCAGATCTTTTCTCCTTCATACTTTCTCAATGATTATCTTCTGCCTTATTTTCCTCACTTAGCATTTTCAATTGGATATGGGATTTCTTAAGCATTCCAGGAAAGTCAGGGCAGCACCAAAGGGGACAAGTAATGGAAACACCTGTCTTTCTGGCAAGAGCTAGGCAATAGAAGGTAACTTTACATTTAAACATAGGACACATGTGTTATCAAAATACATTGTTGTTCAGGGATGGATAACTTAGATCCTTTTTCAGTCAAAACTTCTGTCTGTTCTTGCTAGAAAAGTATAATGATGGGGATGAGGGTGCCTGGATAAGGTTAAAGTAAAACAAGCCCAGTCTGCGAAACACTGACACATGAAATTGGGTATCTGCTGCATCTGCTGAATTTCAGTAGAGAAGGAAATGGAAAGGTAGCATGTTTCTTAGAGAGATACTTATTTCACTTCAAACCTTAGATCTACAAGTCCAGCCACTACACCACATAAGAGCATTTTAGTCTATCAACTGTTGCTCAAATACAAAACCTGTCCTAAAGAAAAGCACCTATTGGAGTTACAATTGGCTCTGGACTTTGAGCATGCAAAACAAGTGGAAATGCATGCCTCTTTGACAAGATGAGGTGTTCACTGTGTACTATAGTATTGTGATTTATGACGATTCATGACTTGCTGTTTCTGCTTTCACAGTTGTCATTTCTGGACATAATAATCTAAGCCTATGTAAATAAGATTGTCCAAAGAATTGTTCTCTGGCAGGCTGAGTACACAGTTCCTTAAACTTACCAACCCTACTACCTGCATCTTACAAGCCGTAGCTCTAAGCTGAGAGCCATAAAATAGGTACCACATGGTTCAGAGAGACAGATTGTTGGGAGATGCTGGAGGTTGCCTACACCTTGAAGTTGATGCAGTCCACTGCTTCACTGGGAAGCAGTACTGGGAAAGCATGAGCAGGAGCCCTGGGGATGTCTTCTCCCTCATTTTACCCATCAGCCTTGTGCTAGCCCCCTTCAGCTCATGGCATTGTAGCAGAAATCTGGAGCCTCAAGAGCCACAAAATTCTCACTTGTCAGGTAGGTCCCCATCTTGTCTTAAAAAAATATCTTTACATATTCCAAGCTATTAACACTCACACTTTGGAGGTGCAGTAACATGTGGGCCTTTTTGCTTTTCATGTTTTGCACATAAACAGATCCAAAATGAAATTAATAACTCCCTGGTTGATAATTACTTTGAAGGGAATGAGATCTGATTTATACAAGCCCACTGGTTAGGGAGATAAATAAAAGATCTTAATTTAAGATTGAGGAGAACAAAGGTCAAATGCATACTTGTTGAGATGCATATAGGAAGAAACTGGATTTTTGGCTGTATCTCTTTATAGAAACATAAAATGTGTAACCTTTTTGTATTTTCGTTGGGGTTTAGACTGAACTTAAATGCAGTAAAACCAACATACTCTACCAACAAAAATTATCTTCTCAATTCTTGTCATTTGTATATCTCTCTTAACTTACCTCATCCTGTTTTTCACACAAATCATCCAGGTCACAAATGCGACTTTCACAAAGAATATTTCAAATATTTTCAAATACAGCCAGTCGGATGACTGAAGGGTAAGGTAAAAACCTACTAAACTCTTTGATACCAGTGTGAAATCTCACCACTTCCAAAGTTTATGAAGCTTATTCCTCTTTGCTGCTTATTTACTAGCCCATTTGATAAAAATAATTTTAAGCTGGTTCCAATTAAACACCATCAAAAGCCACCAACACAGTTAACAAGTCCTCTAGCAAAATAAGTCACAAAGCAGTGAGATGCTGACATACAGAAAAGCATGAGCACCCTCCCAGTTGTAGACCTCCAAATGATGTTAACTCGCATGGAAGCAGGCTTGCTACATAAATACAATTCTGTCACAGCGGGACTGAGCACATGAGAAAAGCAGTCATTAAGGCTGTAGGAGTGGAAAGATCTGACCATGCTTCGTGTTAACATTCTCACATCTTGGTGGGTTGCACCTTCCTATGTTAAAAGGCCTCAAATTACCAGTTTGGTCTCTTTTCAAGCATTTGAATAATCAACAGAAGCTAGACAGATGTTAAAATTTAGGAAGTTATGTAGGTGTTTTGAGGCCATGAGACTGTCAGTTGTGGAGCATGCCAGAATTTTGTTGCTGCTATGCTATCAGTGGTTATTTTTCTTGCCTTCTGCAAGCTGCAGGCTTCCATTATGACAATGAATAGTAGAATATAATATGCTTGACTAATATATCTCCATAAAGGGATAGTGCTTTAAAAACAAGAATCTGGATTCTCACTTACATTGAGGCCATTTTGCATCATTCTGGCAAGCATAAGAGGTCTTTCAAGTGGGTGTAGAAGCAACTTATAGCCCATGTACACAGCCAGATCAGTGTGAAGCGACCTTCATGTAAATGACAACCCAGTGCCAAATCATTAAGTTGCTTTTTTTAAAGATCCAAGTTGGCCAAAGATGCTTTGAGAAGGGAAGTGTTTTTCTTTTTTTTTTTTTCTTTCTTCTCAAACTAGTCAAATGAGGTTGATCGCTTTAAAGGATGGAAGAGTTCACCACGGCTCCAGAAAAACATCAAGTATGAGAGCCTAGATTATGTCAGAAGACATGCAGCAGCCCACGCATTAGACTTGAAATCTGTGCTCACACCTGCCCCGACTCATTTTTTCCCTTTGCATTTATTGAGATGACACAATGTCAACAGAATTCTGCAAACTTTATGACAAAATTGTGACAGATCTGCAATGGCAGAATGACTTATGGAAATGTTGAAGTGGCTTCTCAATCAAGCTTCAGGATAGCTTGTGACTCCATTGTTTTGTAGGTCAGGAGTCAGACTCCACTGAGGAGAGACATCACTTGATTCTGGTCCAACTTCTTGCCATATGCTGGAAATGGGAGGGGGAAATCAAGTCTTTTAATTGCTTGATCCCTATGTTTTCTCATCCACATTCCCCAAGTTAAAAATGCTTTCCATAGCACACTCAGTTGTTTGCAATGTGATCTGATAAGTATTTTAAATACTAAGTTATCATTCCTTACAATGATGTGTCTCTTCAAATCATACACCATTGCTCAGGACAAAATGGACTGCCATGAACATAAGCAGATAGGTAATAGTAGGTTTGTAGCATTCAACTCCCAGTTCAAATCTATGGAAATAACTTCACAAGGTATGAAAGAATGATGGGTCAGACTTATCTTATCCAAGCATGCATGGATGGACAGAAACTACTTACTGCAGATGCTTTGCTTGCCCAGGTGGAGAATGTCTCCTAGTTTCCATCCCCTTTGGTAGAATTTCTTTGCTTTTTCCAAAGCATTTTTAATTTAATTTTCCTAAAGTGGTAAATATACATTTTGCACAACTATCAGCTGAAAAAGGGAAAACTGAGAAAGAAACTGAATCTTTAGTACAAATATTATGTAAATTATGTAGAAAAATATGGTTGGAGAACTCCAACCCATGGAGAACGCAAACTTCGGTGAGACTTGCAAGAGGAAAACACTAAGCCATACACTCTGCACGAGTTTGTGTTTGATTTAAATACTGGGTTCAGGTTCACCATCTAACTCTAGTGAGCTCTTCATGGTGAAGGACAGTGTCCATCAGGCAGCTTCTCTTGATGGAACCAGCTACATTTGCCCTTCAGAAAGGCTAAACCTACCTGCCACTGGAGCAAGACTGAGAAGAGACACAGGTAGGAGGAAGAGGACATGGGAATAAGCTATCTTGATTTGTTTCACAAGAGGGTGTAAATAATATTTACCCACTGGTGTATATTTGCAGCTTTCCCTGACAGTATGTTGGTTGCAGAACAAATCTGATCTTGGTCTAACAGGCATTAGTTACCAACTCCCTCTCACCTTTTCATATTTGTAAGTACTACCCTTCTAACCTGACTTTCCCAAAAAACAAATGGAAAATCATCTTGTGAATATAAGAAACTATTTGTCCTCATAAGAATGAAATGGGAATGAGTTGCTTAGGGGAGCAATGAGGGATGGAGACCAGCCAGACAGGTTGTTGCTAGCAGTTTTCACTGTAATAATGGCTCAGCAACAGAGACAAGCCCAGCAAGTGAACCAAAAACCCTTCCCTGCTCACCTCTGTTTCTGCCACTGCCCCTCAAGCAGGGTGTTGCACCTGAAGTAAGTTAAACATGATTGTACAATGATAATGAAGGGTTGATGCATTTGAGAGAATTCAAGTTATCCATTTGTGCTGGCAACATTAGGAAACACTTATTTCCATTCCCAACAACCTCAGTTCACCAGCAGACTTGACTGCTCAGATGCAGTGAAAGGAAAAACTGTGAGCTTACCACATTTCAGTGATCTGCCTTTGCAGTTCATGGAAAGAAGTTAAGGGAACTCAGATGCTTCTGCACAACTTCAGTGTAGCAGGCGGGTACCACAGCCGCTTCTTGTTTATATTTAATTACTATAACATTATGGTACCATTTATTTATTTAAAGATGAACTTCTGTGCTCAGTCGAACTTTAGACACATTATTTAAACATAAGCCAATTTGCCAGTCATGTATCTGTGGCTATTTTCCTCCCCAGATATTTAATAATTGAAGATAAAAGTTTGTAAACAAGACGTTTTTTCCTCAACATTAATTTTCTTCTCTTGCACATTCATACTTAGAAGTCATTGTAAATTTCTGGTTTTAGTATTTTATTTTGGAATCTCTTATTTTCTTGGGAATATCTGTGACCAAACAACTGAATGTGTGGATGACAAGTGTTCAGTATGAATCATACAAAAGAAGAGAGAAAAGGACAAGGAAGAAAAACATTCACACACAAATCCAGCCTTCTAAGATGACTGAAAAAGTAAAAAATGAAAGAAACAAAGCATTCTTCAGCAATGAGAGGTAAATGCAGTGCTGAAACATTTTTTAACCCCTTAATTGTTCAGAATAAACAAATGAGGTTTACTTCATCAGTCTAAAATGCATTAGAGCTGCACCTGTTTCACTTTGCCTCAAGTTTGTCATTCATTAGGAGTACTCTGGTTTTCCCAGATATAACATCCTCATTCAACCATAGGGTCTCAGAGCCTCCTGTTTCTCTCTGAAACTCTACCAGAGAAATGTTTAGGTCTGGCCAGTGATAAAATTAGAAAAATGGAATAGAGAGCTGGAATACTTATTCTGAAATCAGACTGTCTGAACACCAGAAAATTTGGTAAATTTTTTAAGATATCAACACATTTCTGCTCATTCAGTGTCAATTGGATACACTGAAATTTTTTTGGATGTGGAAGATGCTGTTCTTGTCCGTGCTCTGGATCAGATTTAACTGAGATTTATTAAATATTCATTGTGAAAGATAAAGTCAAGCAGAGCAAGGATTTGAACCTGCAGTTTCTTTATACCATCCAAATATCCTATCCTTGCCAACAGGTCCCTTTGCTTGCATGCACAGCCTCATCATCACAGCACAAATACTGAAAAGTATTGGGGTTTTTAATATCCCTCTGTTTGTTCTTTTTGGTTGTCTGTCTTTGCTGCTTTTTGCCTTTGTATTTACAGTATATTTCAGACTAAGCTTAAAGGTTAGTATTTAAAGCATTAGTAAAGTTTTCACCAGTCCTTTCCTGCATACCTGAACAAAAGTTTCCAAAAGTTACTAGTTTTTGACAATATTTGTGGTGTCTGATGCCTGATAAAAGTAAAGATTTTCAACAACAAAAATATGTGTACCACTTTATTTTTAAAGTGTTACTGTGGAGAAGACACTTTTACATTGGTTGCTGTTGGGGACAGGACAATATTCATTTTCTTCTAGCATATTGCTCTCTTTAAATATACCTTTCCCTGTTCTGTTCCTAGAGGACCTTATGTGCCCTAGGCCACAATTGCTGATATACTGATTTTTTAACTTGAAAGGTGTTGTGTACTTGTGACTTTGTTACACGTTAAAGTTACCAAGCTCAGCCTCTCAAGAAAGCTGAGAGTGAGTCAATACTTCATGGGAGATGCAGGACACACCAAGAACACAGGTATGGAGGAGCCTGCCTAAACCCATGATGTGATGCGATGACTAGCTGGGTTCTGGTTTATTTGAGGCTTCTCTGATTTGTTGTTTTTAGGTCTACCACTACTGTTTTGATACTGAACTGCTAGGAATTCTGCAATTTTAAATGGTTACCCCATTCTTTTCCTTTATTAGGGTGGAAATCTGGACTGGACTTTCCGTGTGTTACAACTACACTTTCAGGGTGAATATGTGTGTCCAAGATGAAAGCCTCAGTCAACTCACATTTCCAAATTTCCTTGGTGGCAGTGGTGCAAACTAGGCAACTAAGCTAATCCAAAACATAGTTATTTAAACATGTATTATTTTATAACAGTGTGCTAAAATGTAAACACTTTTTAAAGCTACTCCAGCTGCCTCTTTATTAACTCTATACTATCAATAGCTGAACTGAAAGAGTTAATAACTTCTTCCTAATTTTCTTTTATAAGTATGTGATTAGCCTGAATTATCAGGAAGGCACAATAGCTATATTCTTCCTGTCAACTATGTATGGAGAAGTCAGGATTAGTAATCTCCAGGGATCAGGAGATGATTTGGTGGAGGCAGGCAGGAGGATGGCTAACTTTTGAACCTAAGAGGGCTTTACTGGGCAAGGGTGACAGCTGCAGCATCCTTAGCCTGGATTTGAATTTGAATTCTATCTACCAGTGCAGCAATGCTATGACTTGGCAATATGTTATATTAATCTTCGTGACACAAATGTCGAGGGCTTTTTGTTACATGTCCTCAAAGAGATTTAGGTAATTAATGTTAAATTGATGATATAAACCCTCCATTCTATCTCTTACTAATTCTGATCTGCTGTAAATAGATGGAAATATTCAGAAGCCAAAAATCTCAATGCTGTTTGGGGGTTTTGGTTTCTTTGTCATCATAAGTGTGAGGTCAATAGTTGCTGTAAGATATCTGTATCTGAATCTGAAAGAGGTTTTATTGAAAACACATTGAAAACATAGGGATGGGACCTGAACGCATTGTCCTACTGAGCAGGCCATATACTATTTCATACTTAAGTGACAAAATGGGCCAATGTGTCAGTATTTATCAGCTTTTCAACACCTTTGTGAGCTATTAAATGTTTATGCAGCAGATGGGAACGCTGGAGAAATACAGTTCATAGCACACATTCCTGTGTTGGGCTAAGAGGAAAGAAAGTTCTCCAACTTTCCCCCTTTGCTGTACTATGAATCTATGACCCTACTGCCCAAAGGCAAAAAAAGCTACCTGTAGAGATGTCAGCACTATGGAAGAAAAGGAATTACCATTAAATGCAAACTCTGCTCTGCAGAGATATTTTTCTAAGTCATTTAAGCATTTTTGTCTATTTGGTTTAGTTTTGGTGAAAATGGTAAGGAATTTAGGTAGGACTAAGGCACAGAGGTCAAGCAAAATGAGAAAATTAAATGAGTAAATAACAACTCGGGATGGAATAGTTGAAATGAACTTGCTGACAATGGAATGCAATGGTCCAGAGAGCTGATGAGAAATACAAATGATAAAAATCCTATTTCATGGGAAAGTTCAGGTGAAATAGTATATTCAACAGGGAGAAGGACCCCTGTGCTAACAGATAGCTCAGATCTGAAATGAATTTCAATGGCCTTATGCTTGATATGTGTATTTTGTTAGGAAGTTGAATACATTTTTCTCAGTGGGAAAGAGCTCAGAGAGAAACCTCTGCTTGGGTTTTTCAGTCAATTAGCATATTCTTTAATTAATGAATTAAACTAGAGAATTAAACTTGGGCAATTGGTGGGGATAGATAGCAGTGTTGTAAATTTTACACTTTGGGGATCCTTTTGCTCTGGCCCTTTCCTTCCTGAATGATTGGCTAATAAATTTGACTAATGAAGCATGCAGATAAAAGGCAAAATTTTCAAATGTATCTGGTTGACTTAGAATTCAAAGCCAATGGGATTTATGATCCTTAAGTCACTTAGATGCCTATGGAATTTTCACTCATCCATTCCATTGTTAACATTGATAAAATAATGAACATTTACAGTCCACAAGGGGAAAAGAAGAAAACGTAAAAATAAGATTACTTATGGACTTCAGGAACTGAACTGACCACAGTAATAACACCACAGATCTTGTGGTTGAAAGTAGTCTAAGAGCTTCTGGCAGTTTACTCTATCAAATACATCAAATAACAAATTACTAAACTAGTGCTGCACTAATGTCTGCTGTTCCGTAACGTCCACTCATCCCACGCTCAATCTATGAATTATTCCCTATACACCTGTGCTGTCGGACAGGCAGTTCCTAAGTCAATGGCTTGTCTTATTCTTTCTCCATAATGTTAGATATGGGTAGTCTACCTCTTTGAAATGCTAATTTTCTTTTGAACTGTGTATTTTAAGGCTGTTCCTGGTGAGCCACTTCCCCCCATCTTACCCCCTGCACCGTGATATCTGCTTTGTAGTTTATTGAGAAGCAGATAAACTATCTCTAGTTTTGTGCCTCTCTAAGGTCTAGAAACCCAGGTTTTGCTACATCATTGCAGGGCTGGTGCACTCTTGCACGTCATGTTACACAGCCTCACTCATGCCAAGTGATCTCCTTAGCCAGTTCTAAATAATCATCTACCTTTGTAGAAAGGTAAAGATAAAATGACTAAACATAAAATGAGCAACTGATGGTTGAAACTGTGTACACCATGGATCCAAAGAATGCATACTTGTAGGTTCAGCAAGGAAAGTGAGGCAACCATGAAATGAGGGAGCCTCCATAAGCAGGACTTTGAGGTTAGGCAGTGGACCAGTTCCTTGGTTTACCACGCTTAGCCTCATAAGTTATTCATAAATTCACTAGTGTTCACAGTGTTTTCAGCCTTGTTTTCAAATTGTATGGTTTATTGTGATGACAGTGGTATTGTTCATTGTGCTGTCAAAAAAGTTGTGCAGCAAGATGACTTCTAGTAGTTCAGCTTGTCTGGATTGCATGTGGCTGCTCATAGTCCTCCACAAATGCTTAGAAGTTATTTGCATTGTATTAGAAGTTCTAGGTTCAGTTTCAGGGGGCCTTGAAAGGCTGTTTTTGACCCTTGCTATAATGTATTAAGGTAGAAACTTTGAAAGAACAGAAGAAATGCATAAACATTACTCTGGTATTCAGTCTTAGAAGAGTTAGAGGCCAATGGCTGGTTTTCCGTTTTCGTACCCTAAGATAAAATGGACCAAATTCAGAGTTAGGTTTTTATTCAGTTGTCACTCAAATTTTACCATGGATTTGAGAATATTTACTAACCTAGGTAAAGAGAAGTAACTAAGATCAGCAGATAGATCAGGTCTCTTGGGAAAAAGGAGCTTTCTTATTTTACCAAAATGATTAATAGTTTAAAATTTTCAGTATTTTACTGCAGTTACAGTACACATCATAACATCAGCTCAGAAATACAGTGTGATGATTAAGATTCTTGGATAAGTTCACATGATTTCTACATCATTTTTTCAGATGAAAACATTTTTGACATTTGAGGACAATGTGCATGAAAGGTTTTATGCTACAGACTGTTGAGATAAGCAGCGAAGAACTTCCTTGTGTGAACCATGGGAGTTCCTTGCATTAGTCACACTAATAAATAATAGACTGTACCTACTGAGCTCCCCTTTGAAACAGACCTCCCTGTGCTCAAGGAAAAGCTAGTATCAGACTCTTCCTTTTAAATTGCTCATTTGGTTTTGCATCTTGTTTGCAGACAGCTGCTATTAGTTACTGGTATTTGTAGAAATAGAAAAGGTGGGAGAGCAGTGCTTTTTATGTATTCTGCTTCCCTTCATTAAATGTCCAGCAAATTCCCAGTTGAAGAAACTCAACTCCCCTTTCCTCTGTGCTATTTTTTCTGTGAATTGTGCTTCTAATTCTCCAAATACATGACAACTCACTACTTGTCTTGGTCCACAATTTCCTGGCCATTGTATAGTTCCCCTTTGCAGGACCTTCTACAAACATCCCTCAGTAATTGCTGTTGCACTAACATACTGTGGTCTCTGATAAAAGGCCTGATAAGAATCAATGCTTTTTAATTTAAAAGTCTGTTACAAGTTATATTCTCCTTATATATTTAGCTAGTTAGGACCAGAACCTCTCACAGTGTATCTGAATGGACTCTCCTTGTAGTTGTGCCAAACAGCAAAACTACTCTGGTTTACCTGGTCTCCCATGACAACAGACTTGATGTCAGCCAAAGAGATCGAGAGGCATCTGAGTGCGACAGCCAACATCAAAGTAAGAAGCCACACCTTGAACCTGGCTTCACTCTACCTGCTGGGGCAAACGCAGTAACATGACCACCCTGAGAATTCAAAGAAGCAAATGCAAAGAGGCACACAAAATGCAGCCACTCAAATTTGTAAATGAAAATAGAAGTCTAGACAGCTTTTCTTCAGAATTCATTGCTGCTGACCTAATTATTTGGATCCTGTGCTTTATCTTACTCTTTTCAAAGAACAAGAAGAACAGTTAATTTCACTTAATAGAATAATTGAATGTCATAATTGTGGTATCAGGGTTTTTTTTAACTTCAACAATAATGTTTTAGTTAAGCTGCCATCTCTTTCTGTAGAACTGCTAACGACCAGGCTGCTTACACAATGAGTTAGTTAATTCTTTGTTTCCTTGCTGGACCATTTGGACTAAGTTAAGCTGATGAAGACTTAGTGTACGTGCTTGCGTTGTAATGATTGTTTTTGTCTATGTTGTCCTGAGCTGCAAATTAAATCTCCTTTCCATTCATGATTTGCCACATTCAAGACTGCAAAGAAGTAGAAGACAATTAAGATACGGATTTGTCTTAACAACCTGTGCTGATTTTTGGGGTTTGTTTGTTGGTTTTTTTTTAAGAGGGGATGGTTATATTTGTCAATGTTTAAACAGCCTTGCATATAGGAGGAGTTCAGTTTCTGGATGGTTTTAAATTTGCAGAGTATGAGCCTGTTTTATAATTTTGCAAAGTTGGAGATTTACTGGGTGGAGGCCTTAGGCAGCCTAATTGTACAGAATTTTGGGTTGGGTAATGCCATTTAAATGAGACTGGGGAGCACTCTTTCTTAGTTGAAAGGATTGAAAGGACAGATGACATCTTGATTACTTCAGTGGTAAAGTGGCTGTGAAAATATCTAACAAATACAAAGTGGAAGTTCTGTAATAACTTTAATAAGCTCCACAGTTTCTCACATTTATAGTATCTTCCATCTTGTATATCCCTAAGCACTTCACAACAATATAAAGCACCAGTGAAAAGCAGCTACCTCTAGGGCAGAAAGTTGTGACCAGCTGGCTCCCAATAAAGTACATAGCAGTAAAACAAGAAGGAAAAGTCATTTTTGCCAAGGAAACTGCATTATAAATTAAAAGTAAGTATTGTATTGTCTAAAGGAAATGCTTTGTCAAATACTGTGCCTCTTTGTCATTCCTCTTTAAAGAAAGCACTGTGAATGAAGAGCATGGTCTGGTTATTAAATGATTTGTCTCTCTCAGCCTTTCCCCAGATGTGGTCTGGAGTACATTTATTAGTGGTTTGTGGAGACTTATTGGTCAGAGTGGTGAGACAACTTCACTTTTCAAATGATGTTTGTAGATTCATATAGCCTTACCCAGGATTCTTCTACTACCTCAACTCCCCCTGAGTACTCCAGTGCCATATGGTAGAGTAGAGAATAGAAGTGCTTGGAAATGCTGGAGATATGAGGTGCTTAGGAAATTTACTTTTTTGGTAAAAGCCAAATCTGGGAAACTTCTGTAGCTTGGATATTGAATTCTGTGCAGCAAAGAATGCAGGTCAACATTTGTAAAGAGGAAAAGATAAAACCATGTAATATTATGGCGTGGTAATAACAGCACTATTAAAAAGGGATTGATCCCAAGCTGAATATTACTTACTGAGTTTTATTTGAATCTGGTCTGAACCCAAAACAGGGGAAACAAAAAATGGGGGAAAAAGGGAAACAAGGAGAGCTAGAATTTATTAACTTTACCAAAGTAGCATATGCTCATTTTAATCTCAATATTCATTGTTGGCTTAACAATATTTTTCTGCAAGGGATTACAAATAGAGTCTAAAGTAGGGACTGTGAAATTGAGAAAAGATACTGTTCATGGAAAATTTCTTATTTAAAATTGTTGAACAGTGTGAATGTGTTTAAAACTGTCTAATAAATATTGTGCAGTCTACAACTTGGCCCAAGCTAGGAGAGAAATGAATGTTCTTATGTAGAAGATGTACCTTGAAAGCACAAAGGTCAAATGAGAGAGGATGATCTCCTTGCAAAGAAAAGACTGTAGCAAGGAGCAGTTGTCCAAAACAGAAGACTAAATCTGAGTTCCTTCCAATGTCTGGGTGTCCTGCTCCATTTCTTGCCTTGTCTTCATGAAGAATCAAAACTAAATGGGATTATTGTGAAATGCAATTATATTTCAGTTTTGTTAATTTGAGCTCAAAATTTCAAGACAGCCCACAGATTTTTGCATAATCAGCTCCAACCTCCTTACAATCCATCAGATTCTACTATGAACCTGCTAAGATCAGTCAGTTTGCATGGGACAGAAAGCTTGTATGTATGTGTAAGTCAAATGACTTTGAAATTTTGATCTGTTCCCTGCAACAATAGTAGCAACATGATTCCTACCCAGGAGATAAATCATAGAATCACAGAATAAAGATGACTGGAAAGGATCTAGTGGATCACTGAGTCCAACCATGCACACACCCACAAATACCTAAGTACCTGATTGATGGAAAAACAAAAAAATAACACCCTCCATGCCTACCACTCAAGCAGGTCACAGAGCACCACATCTACACGTTTCTTAAATGCCTCCGTCGATGGTGACTGAATCACCAACCTGGGAAGGCCACTCCAGTGCCTCACCACTCTTTCTGTAAAGAATCTCTTCCTAATATCTAATCTAAACCTCTCCTGCCTCAACTTCAGACCATTGCATCTGGTTCTGTCATTGGTCAGCAAAGACAAGAAGCCAACACCCACATCTCTACAACCATCCCTTCAGGTAGTTGCAGAGGGCGATGAGGTACCCCTCACCCTCCTCTTCTCCAAACTAAACTTGCCCCACACCCTCAGCCTCTTTGCATATGACTCATATGTTCTCTAAACCCCCTGTGACCTTGGTATCTCTCCCCTGGACACCAGCATCTCAATGTCTTTCCTCTAGTGAGGGCACTAGAACTGAACACAGTACTTGAGGCCTCATAAGGACTGAGTGCAAGAGCACAGTAACTTCCCTTCTTCNTCCCTTCAGGTAATTGCAGAGGGCGATGAGGTACCCCTCACCCTCCTCTTCTCCAAACTAAACTTGCCCCACACCCTCAGCCTCTTTGCATATGACTCATATGTTCTCTAAACCCCCTGTGACCTTGGTATCTGTCCCCTGGACACCAGCATCTCAATGTCTTTCCTCTAGTGAGGGCACTAGAACTGAACACAGTACTTGAGGCCTCATAAGGACTGAGTGCAAGAGCACAGTAACTTCCCTTCTTCTGCTGACCACCCTATTCCTGATCCAGGCCAGGATCCTGTTGGCTTTCTTGGCCACCTGGGCATTCTTCTGGCTCATATTAAACCAGCTGTCTACCATCATCCCCAGGTTCTTTTCTGCTGGGCAGCTTTTGAGCCCCTCATCCCCAAGCCTGTAGCGTTGCCTGGGGTTGTTGTGACCAAAATGCAAGACCCGGCACTTGGCTTTATTGTCCCTCATACAATTGGCCTCAGCCCGCCTATCCAACCTGTCCAGGTCCCTCTGTAGAGCCTTTCTGCCCTCAAGAAGATCAACACTCCCAATTTGCTGTAAGTGAGGAAGTACGACACTATTCTGGAAGTTTCTGGTCCAGTTTAATTATGTGTCTGCATTTATTTGCTTGCCATTTAACAACTAGTGCATGCTAATTGTGCAAGATGATTTCCAGGTTGATTAGCATGCCTTTTTTGCTGCGTATTCTTCCTAACTTTCATTACACATTTTGAACAGAGATAATATGTAAGTATTTCCATTCTGCAGTAGTTTCCACTCTGTGCTCTTTGGATTTAGCTACTCTATGAAGTTAATAGTAAGTAAATGCTGTTTGAACTCTTCATAACAAATAATTCATCCAGCAAATTCAGCTCTTCTGTAAGTGTAATGCATACAAGGTGATTGTGAATTTCCCAAATTGGTTCATTATTTGTAATTGTCTGCTGAATTATTTTTGTGAGCAAACTGTACCCTTATTATGAATTATCTGTAATTTGCACACGATGGTTATTTACTTTATTTCTTGTGTGTGACTGTTCACCTGGTTTTATTTGTGATCCCTATTTGGATAGGCTGACTTTGAGAAATACGGAGAAAGGAAGGATGAATGGAAGGAAGGAAAGAAGGAAAAATGTGACATCTTTTATTCTTAAATAAGTTTGTATTCAGACAGAAACATGTATTTGAAAATAATTCGATGAATGGGTTATTATGTTCAGTAGTACTTCATATTACTGAAATTAAAGTATATTAAAAGTACAGAAGTTTTGTGAGGCCTTATCTTGTATGATACCAAATCAATAACACTGGCTTTGCCAAGAATAAAAGATTAATAGAAAGCCATGTACTCACATAAATGGGTCTCCTTGTATCACACAGACTACTAGACAATTAGAAACTGCCTCTTAATGAAATTAAATGTGAAATGAAACTAAATATTATATTAAAAATCCTACTTGATTTTAAAAAAAAGAAATTGTTAACACTGAAGTAGAGAGAAAGCAGAAATATGGAGAGAAATGTTTTGAAACAGTTAAATCACTAGCTCTGCTCCAAATAGATTCCATCCTTCCAGGTTCCTAATCTGGTGCCATATCCATAAACCAACACCATCCCTGTTTAGTGTGCATGCTCTGAAGAACACATGAGAAGCTACGACCAAGTTTAAGCCACTTTATTCTTGGTGCGTCTCAATGGGAATTTCTGTTGCATTCTCCAAACCTGGCACATAATGGCAGCCTGCACACTTTAATGTGTCTGCCAAGCACATGTGTTGAATCGGTCTGTATTTTGTTTTATGTACTTTCCTTATTCACTCACCACTCCTCATAGTCACCAATCAGGTGTATGTGTGTGGGGCTTTGCCCCAAGTGCCTTTGCTAACATACCTTCAGGAGGAAATTTAACTTCTGATTTAGTTTTTACATCTGGCTGTGCTTAATGTGAGCACCTGTGGTAGAGACTGCATCAAGGGAACAAGGGCACATTAATGAATCTTCTATCTAACCTGGCCAAATTATTTTCTTCGTGTATGTGTATCTCATGAGCTCCATTTTGAAAGCTGTACCATCGCAGGCAGGATAAGGTAAATATGACTTCTGGCGCTACAAGTTCTTTTCCTTTCCTTGAACTGTGACACACCCTAAATGAAAGAAAGCTCAGATAGTAATTAAATATGTATGTGCACACACACATATATACCTCATTCCAAGAAGATCCTAACTGTAGCTACTCTGGGGCCAGATTCATGTAGGGTGGGCACATATTTGCACCAGATTTAGACCTAAAAGCATGTCTAATTCTGTGAAGTCACAGCCATATTCATTTCCTGGTTTTAACATGCTCATATGGCATGTAAAGTTTTGAAAGGTTAGGCTGGGAAGATCATAAGCCATGTTGTTAGCATGTGTGAGATTTTGTTACTGTTTGCAAAACACTGAGAACCTCAGGTGGCAGGTGATATCTAAGTGATATGTATTATTATTCACAATATTATCGTTCAATCCTATGTTAGTCCCTTACATGAGTGTAATAAGATTTTTCTATACAATCCTTACTTCCTTTCCTATGCTTTCGGATAATCTCTGCTGAGTATGTTTATATTTGTTTGAAACAAATCTATAATGATGAATATAAACACAGAACCCTGTTTCTAATTTGTTATTGCTATTACCTATGCTACTATCTGTTTAAAGACAAATCACCCTTTGTCATTCATATGTGTGATCATCGTTGACGGTCAGCTGTCAAATATATTCAGAGCTGTACTCTAACCTACCATATGCAGGGGCAAACACACCCTCTTGAGATGCTGGGGAACAAAAGGTTAATTCTGAAGCTGTCTAGAAAAGGGACCCCATAGTCTCTTCATCCTGTGAGAATTAGGCCAGCTGTGGGGAATTAATTGCTTCCTTTACACACCCCTCCATGCATAGCATAAAAGGCGTGTGTAGGAAGGCCCTTGGTTTGGCAGGGGGAATGACAGAGGAAGGAAGCTGGGTCCTGAGTTAGAGATCAGATTGGACCAAGGTGACATTCTTCTCACTGGCACTTGCCTGGCGGACAGCACTTAGACTGAGTATGAAAGAGCTATCCTTGTGTGGCCTTTGAAACAGAGTATTTTTCCTGGCTGATTTCAATTTCTGAAGTGAAACTCCTTACAAAATGCTGCAATTCTGCTGTCCCTCTGTTTTGTGGTTTTTTTGGTGATGTATCAATACATCACACTTTGAACATGGATGCACTTCAGGGTACCCATGTGTGGTCAGAGCAGAAGGAATCCTAAATTCTAAGAAACAGCTAGGGAAATAGTGGAAGTACTGGTAGCATGTCTACAGAGAACTGTGTGGATATACAGAGAATTGGGTTCCTCAGGCTATCGGTTGCTGTTTGCAAAGTTGCAATAAAAAATATTCATATTCTGAAAAAGCACCACCCTGGTTTCCCCAGAATCAAATATGGTGCAAGTTACAATTTTTTGATTCAGCTTTCACTCCATCACATCTTCCCATGCCCTCTGCTTATTCTCTCTACGGTTTAACATTACCCATGTTAGCTGGCCAATATTCTTTGAATTTAAGTTGTAAGGATGCTCCTAAGGGAAAGAGTAATGTGTGTCAGAACCTGATCGACATGACCTAACTATTGCTTGACCTGCTTGGCACAGGGCTGTTCATTCCCACATGTGGCCATGGAGGCTGACCACATTCTTGCTCAGAGACCCTGGCACACCATTATCTACATCTTCTGTGCCTCTGTGGAGGATGTGCCCTGCTACTCTATTTCTTCAAAGAATGGGGTTTCTTTTACCTCTTAGGCCTTGATATGCTTGTTCAGGGGGTAGGATTTGGCCCTTAGTGAGCGGATTATCCATTCCCTTGACATAACATAAAGCTCTAGGATTTACGGCTATATAAGAAACTCATAATCTTGCCAGGATATGTGGGGAGTTACATACAGTATGTAAATCCCATCTTGAGATAGGAATATGTTCCTTTGAGAGTGCAGCTGTAAGAGACCTGCATTATGAAACCTGAATCCATGTATAAATGGCCTGGTTTCATTACAAACTTGAATCTCACTTTACATCAGTTGTAAGTTTTGCTATGGTTCACAAACATTTAAAAGCAAACCAAGGCTCAGGTTCAAATAGGCTTTTCATTCCTGTGCATCATGCAAACTTCATGCACTGTGTAACTTCAGCACAAGCCTAGATGAAATGCAAGGCTTTTCACAGTGTTTTGATACTTTTTTTTGTGTTTCCTTATTTTTGTGGTGTTTGTCTGTCTCAAAGAGTAATTCAGCAGCAACAAATCAAGTGAAATCTTTGGTAAAGTCTCTATAAAAGCACTGTGATCCGAAACAGCCAAGTTCTGCACAGCTGCACTACAGAGTAATGGGCAAGGCTTTAGCTGCTAAGCTCTATGCAGCCACACTCACTGTCAGAAACAGACTGAAAGAATGTAACTCCTCTGGTTTCCATTTCTGCCTGAAGGGGAGAATAGCTCAGTGAACCCACAATGAGACTTGGGGGAAAGGAAAACTAAATTACATTTAAAGAAAGAAAAGAAGTTTCTGCCTTTTTTTTAATGATTGAGTGATGCTGATCTCTTCCACATAACATAGATAAGGTTTCAACAAGCCTTTCATTATAAGCATAATATTGAAAACGACCCCCACTAAGCTTTGGCAAGCCAAAAATCAAGCTGTCTGAAATTTCGTAGGCAGCAGTTCAGCCCGGACCAGAATCTCTGCTCCTGGCATATTTGCTAAGGTGTGTAAAGAGGAAAGGAGTAGTAAAACGGAGTAAATATGCAGAGGGAAATAAGTTCCTCTAAAAAAACCCAACAAATCAGTTTACCCTACTACAAATGCAATGTTGTGCTGTTATTGCCGTCTGATAGTCTTAAGTATAGTCTTCCAAATTAATTTTCTTTACAGGCAAACAAATGGTAAGTCTAATGAGATGTCGTATGCATTATTTGGTTTGTTAAACAGGTCAGACAGAGGATACAATGTGAACAGCAGGAGAATTTGATCTCTGCCCTTGTCTTTGATTAGCATCAGTTCATAACACAGGTGACTCTTGTCAGAGCCTGGAATCAGTGCAATACTTTGAGTCTGGAGAATAGGGGTGGTCTTCCACGCTGTTAGAAAAACTGTGTTGCAGTGCTGATTTACACATGCAAAATAAAGCATGTTATTCCTTAGACTGAAATGAGACTGTTTCCCTTTTTTACTAGACTCATTCCTGCAAGACACAAAGTACTTGTTCTTAGGAGCAAGAACATGCATCATCTTGTAGCAAATTGGTACTGTTGTCTTTACCGATAATGAAAATAGACAAGCTTTCAGTTTGTCCTGAAAGTGGCAAAGGTGTCAACAAGAAGTTGCTGTCATTATCTGGTATCTTTATTGATTAGCACTGACCCAGGAAGTGATTCACAGCAGTGGGTTATGAAATTACACAGGGCAAACTTGGATTTTTTCCCACTCCCATAGAAAAAATTCTGGGAGATTCATAACCTCAGAAATAGACGAGAAAATTAAAACCATGCCAAGCCATTTTAAATTGGACTTCATGATAAACTGAGATTTGATATTCCTGGATAATTACTAATGAGAACACTTTCCCTTTAATTATCCTGTGGTCACCATTTCAAAGGTGATTAAAGCTATTCTTCACTAGATGTGGTTATAGATTTAATGCAAACCTGGTCTTTCTTGTGGTTTTATCACAGCAATTCAATTTGGCTTGCACACAGACTTTGTGTGGCATGAGGGATTTCACCAAGCAAAATGATTCTATCCTTCAGGCAATGTTAAATTTAGGAAAAATATAATTAATTATATCAGACAGGTATGTATTATACATCATGCACACATTCTTAGAGACTGGGGGCCCACTTTTACTCAAAACAGAAACAGTCATTCCTTCTAGCTCTGGTAATAAAGCACAGTAGCTACTATTTCCTGTTCAGACATGTTTTAACATTGCAATTTTGATTATCTGTAAAGCATCCGTTCTTTGAGAAGAAACAATAGAAACTCCCAAGTGTTGAACAGAAATTCTCCCTTTCTTTCCCATTTTTAATGAGTGTTTCACAGTTCTTCACTTTCTTTGTGATTGTATATGGCAGTTGTCTTGTAAGTAATGCAGTGTTATCCCATTATAGTTATGGCTATGTGATATTTTTCTATTTATCTTTTATCTGCTGATTGTAAGATTACCTGATTGTATTTTATTTTTTCCTCCCTGGATTACTTGAAGCGTTTGTTGCTAACTTATCTAATACTGTACAATCCCTCAGCCCCCAAAAATGTTGCCATTTAATTAGGATTTTACCTCTTCTTCTAGAGACAAAAGTCTGTACTTTCAAATTAGTAGTAGGTACTCACAACTCCCATGTCATTGATACTCCACGCTGCTAAAATGCCTTTCATCAGCAGATTGCAGAGTGTTTTAGAAACATTTGTAAAACATCAGGGAGAGAGAAATGTATATCCAGTTTACAGAACTGTTAGACTGTGTAAATTATGGAAATACCATGCTAAACATAAAACTACTTTACTTTTGATCACATTAAAATATAGTGTTTGAGATCTAAGGGTGAAATGGGCATTTTAACTGTTGTTGGGTTTCCTCTTTAATCCTTGGGATAGCTTAGCTGTAGGGGAATAAAGTTGGGTTTAAAATGCTGAATCTATATGCAAGCATAACATGAAAATTAGGAAATAGAGGTAAATTTTCTTGTTTTGCTTTGCTCTAATGCTCCTTGGAAGTTTGTTCACCTATCTGATAAAAAAGAAAAGAGAAGAAGAAAAGAAAAGAAAAGAAAAGAAAAGAAAAGAAAAGAAAAGATTTTAAAATGGTCCTAAGGAAAAACCAACAGTAGAGAAAGAGTTTTGCAATTGAATTATTGAAGTAGAATGCTGTTTGGATAAAAAAGCCTTCGAAATCTTACAAATCTGTTACCAGATTTCATCTGTACCTTCTTTTATTGTTTCTTTTTAAAGTCAAAAGCTTTAGTTCTTGAAAGAGTCTTGGAAGTATTACAGCATTCAGAGCAGTGACATTGTAAAATATAGGGTACTAATCACTGAGTAGCTGTGCAACATACAGCTTTTTCTATCTGTCATATTTAATAACTAGACTATCATATCATTTGATTCTCCTGTGCTAGAATCAGAGTCTTACCTCTCAACAATTTGGAACGATGACAAAAATAATATCACTCAGCCAATCTCATGACTCAAGTGACCTTGGCCTTTGATCCAGTCAGATCTTATCAGATCTTCAGAGGGTCAAGGTACACCTGTTTTCAGTATTTTAGCAATTTAGCCTTAAGCATTAAAGGACTACAGGGGACACAGGATACTCTGAGGAAAAGGCAATGCTCTGCTCTGTGTTTGTATGTATGTGGGCATACTGCCTGAGGAGTGGGATATGTTTAATAATGCAGCTTGTTATTTAAAACTAATTTTAATCCAGTAAAGTGTTAATGAAAAATGTTTCATTAAAAGTGTTCTTGCAGCATGCATAAAGAAAGAGAGACAACTTGGTGGAACAGGTATCACACGCATGAAATGCATTAGCACTTAACACAGAGGCGTGCTTCGCTGTATGGGAAACAGTATGATCAGGTGCACATCTGACATATTAAAGGATTATGAGAAATGGTGAGAAAATAATACTTAATTCTGAATGTAAAAATATTCTGGTTTTTAAAGAGGTGTCTCTTCAAGCAACCATATTATGATATATAATGCTACAAAATCTTACTGATTTAACACTGTAGAGACTGTTAATGCTTATGACTGCTTAAATTCTCCTTCTGAAGTATGCACAAAAGCCATATGCTGAAATGTAGGAGGTTTGTGGCATGTCCATTTAGTCAGGTATAATATGCAGCCAGAGGCACTGAAAATGACTTCTTGTTGGCAAAAAACCCAAGTGTTTTATTCACAGCTATGAAGTATGGAATAAACTTTTGAAGATCAATGCTGACTTCTATGGGAAAGTTGTGCTGTGTATACACCACACTAATGTGTATGCATTGTAAGTTATAGAGATATTGTTATCATACAGATCATTGTTTGCAAACGGGAAGCTTAGAAGACTGAGAAGATAATTTCTCATGACAATGATTATGTACAGTAGGCGTAGAAATTGTTTGCCTGTTACCCTTAGCAATTTTTAGTTGGGCATGCCTGCACATCTATCAGGGAGAAAATGAGCACTTTCATTTTGTATAAATAGGGTGGTGTTGCTAAAGTGTGTGTAAAAGCCATGGAACCAAATTTCTGCTGCCATTTGAGATGTCCCTTGGGGACAGTGAAGAGCAAAGCTCCCTGTCCCAGCCATGCAAAGCTGAAGCATTTAGTTGTAAATTACATAGAATAGTGGTTGTGTCACTATAAAGAAGGATCAATGCATATTGCTTTATCATCTATTTAATACAAAATGGAATTGATGATCCTGGAGATCCTTTCCAGCCATGATGATTCTATGGTTCTATGTAAATACAGTATTATACAGGGCTTCTAACCCCTATTGTCTAATCTACAACACACTGCTGTGGGTTCCAGGTAACCATATCTTACTTCTGTGGATGGTTTCCAGTTAACAAGGAAAACAGAATAGAAAGGCTTCCTTTGGTGTCTCTAGACCAACTTCCACTATCAGTGAGATCCACCTGGGGCCTTTATTTAAAATCCCATCATATAGCAACACTAATTTCACTAAACTCATGGAACACTTCTGGTTGCAAAAATCACTGCTCATGTGAGCCACAGTTATGTAATTAAGCCTTTAATAATTGCTCTAACAAAGCAGGAATGAGCAGAAAAGAGATACCTGTGAAGAGAAGTGAAAAAGGGATGATTATTTATGCCTTTGTCATAGTTTGGTTGCAGCTTCCCTTCCAGTGCTCTATGTCTTTACTTTTCCCTGTTGAGGGGTAGAGGGAAATGATCAATCTCATCCTGCATATATGTTCTGAGAGAGATGCTGAATACCGCCTATATCATCAAGCTATTATGAGGTAAATATTTTTATATTTGAGAAGTGCTCTAATGTATGAATTAGCTGTTAACAAAGATACCTTTGTAAGTCAAAGCAGAATGGGTTGTATTCCTCGAAGGGTCGGGCTAATTTTCTATCTGCCTTTCTTTCCACACAGGTGAAATACAGTGACTTGAAAGATTGGGATATTTGGGTTTGTAGATAGAATGAAATATACTGTGGCAGTCACTTTGTTCACAGTCTGCATACTGTTCTTTCTACATCTTTGACAGACAATTAAAAAGGGGTGTATTGGTACCAAATGAATTTGCATCATTTTCATTGTATTCGAATGTGCCACATTTTTGTGCCACTGTTGATAGTGTGAGTCAGACGAACTAAAAATTTCTAAACTGTAGACCCCTTTCTTCATTTCCCTATCCATTTTAATTAAAGGATATAAAGCTACCTAAATCAATTTTTTTTTTCTTGCCAAAACCTGGATCCTAAGTATCTTTCATTCCTTTAATTTCTTGTCCACCTCCAAACACCAGCTCTGTGGTCTCTGCTACTTCCATTTGGCCCCAGGCACTGCTTGTCCTTTCTTTGCAACTCTATATAATTCCACGTTTTCCTAAAACCAACAGTACAATTTCTTAATGGGCAGGGCAAATAAGACATCAGATTCCTGTGGTCACTTCTCTCATCCTTCCATCTCTTTTTGCTTTCCCACTGGTTTTGGATGAACTGTTAGTTTCCTGTGCGTGGTATAGAAAGTGCAGTTAAGCAGAGCAACGCCCTTTCTGCAATACACTATGTGTGTCTCCAGATCTGAACAACACATTTCTGCATTGAAAGGTACAATTCCTCATAGCAAATTGACAGGTGTGCTGGGAATATAGTTTAAGGTGAGATAATTTTGATGAGACTGAAAAGCTCCATTCATTCCTCTTATATTGGTCAAGTCTATTCAATGGCTGCACCAACATTTTTGCATTAATTAGTAATTTCGAATATATAACAACCAGGGAACAGATGCAATTTGACGTGTAGGAACATGTTCCCCATGTAGGATAAAGAAAAGGAATGATGGTTGGGCTTTTGGAATTTGTAGGTCTGCATTAGTCTCAAAGTCATAGGTAAAACTTGTAAATAAACATGTTTGTATTTTTAACCTTGAAAGTATCATTTCCTTTATAGGAGTGTTACATGACTGAAATTAAATTTGTGGGCAAGACTTGGGTCTTGCACTACAAACATATTTTCCTGTTAAGGAAAACTGTAGTTCTGCTAGTAACAGGAAATAGGTACTTAGATTTTGTTGTAAGCAGCAGAGAGAACCTAATAATTTAAAATCAAACATACGAGTGACTGCATAATAGTTGTAACAGTGGATTAGAAACTGGAAAATGTGGGTTATTCTGACCTTAGATGTTTGTGATCTTCCTGTGTCACTTTCACCTATGAATTTGGTGACTTGACAACAGCTTCTCCATGGTGTATTACCAGTGTATGTAACCTTGGACTAACTACTCTGCAAACCCACTACAACCTTTTCATTAAGCTAAACTGCTTGAGCAGGACCCTATGTTATTATGCTTTTATGATATTTCTGACACTACTCCTACTTAACATATTCTGAAGGTGAGGTCTGATGCTTTTACAGCTGCCTCAGTGCAAGTACAGACACTCCTGCTTTTGAGTGTCTTTTCATGAAACTTGTGGTTTAACTAAACTATTCAGGATCTTGAGAATAGTTTCCCCCAAAGAAAACATAAAATATCCTAAGTACATAGATAGAATTTGNAAGGGGTGGGAAGAGGTAATCTTCAAATGAATGCAAGAATGAACTAGAATGAACTGAATGAACTGACCATCTTGGAGAGAATCTTGTGACTCTTACAAGACAAACAACTGAGTCAAAACATAAAGAAAACACAACCTGTTTTTATATGTCTCTCCCCTCTGGACATAGAATCATAGAACCATTAGGGATTGGAA
>VZRI01004138.1:53527-63562 GCA_013397515.1 Upupa epops
TTGCTCTACACTGGACACCCTCCAGCAACTCTGTGTCCTCCTTGAACTGAGGAGCCCAGAACTGGACACAATACTCCAGATGCAGTCTCACCAGTGCAGAGTAGAAGGGAAGAAGATGACATCCAGAAGTTGGCAGTTTATTCCTTGGACTGCTTAACAGATAGGTTGTTACTGCCAAAAGGTATTTAGTGGTTCAAACTGGTGAGGGCTGTCTCCATCCATTCTTGTGCATCAGTACAGGACTGCCAGATACTATTCACAGATCTATAAATAATCTTGCCTATATCATAGATGATGCTGATACAGAAACTCATTAAGGCTGAGTCTGTCTTTCCTTATATATGTGAGACTTTAGTGGAGTGGGAACTTTGAGCTGAGATCAATAGGAGGATCAGGCCATAAGAAAAGAGCTGAAAAGCCGTATTGATTGTTTTTGCATTAAGAATGCAAAAAGATGTAGATTTTGAATGATGCCTTGGAGTCTTAAAGGACCATAATGATAAAACAGTTGTCTGGTGCCTTCAAATTAATTGTTTTCTTTGGTCGTCTAAGCATTTACCTAAGGCTTCTAAATTTATTTCCTATTTTGACTAGCCTAGTGACCTTTCTCAAGTTATTTATGTTGTCTTTATATTTGTATTCAATTACTCAGCATAAATCAGAATGAGAATACAAGGCTTCCTTCTGCTTTATCAGTATGCAGTGAACCTGATGCAAAGTCTGCTGAAGGCAGCAGATGGGATCCTATTGACATTAGGTGACTTTGACTCAGAGCATCGTACACACCATATCAAACTCATGTCTATTGTGTGATACATCTCAGTTCAGCCAGGTAACAAGACGTGTGGGTTTCTTGTTCCTGTATGCATGGAGGACAGGTCTTATGAGGAACAGTTGAGGAAACTGGGGTTGTTGAGTCTGAAGAAAAGGAGGATTAAAGAAGACCTTATTACTCTTTGCAGCTACCTGAAAGGAGGTTGTAGAGAGGTGGAGGTTAGCCTCTTCTCCCAAGTAATAAGGAATAGGATGAGAGGAAATGCCCCAAGTTGTGCCAGGGGAGCTTTAGATTGGATATAAGGAAAACTTTCTTCACTGAAAGAGTACTTAAATATTGCCACAGGATGCCTTGGGAGGCAGTGGAGTCACTATCTCTGGAGGTGTTCAAAAAACCATTGGCTTTTGGAAACATGGTTTAGTGGGCATCATGACATTGTATTGATGGTGGAAGTTTAAGATTCTATCATACTACAATTCTATGAAAGGTGGTGCAGTCAGTGTCTTGATGTTTTCTTTATCCTTTCATGAAAAACCCCCAGAGTGTTAGATATGCTGTGCTCTCAGTTGATGTTCTTCTGGTAAACTCCACCCTGGCGTGGCCAGGAAGTTTTCTTTTCTTAAATACATGGATAAGTTTTTCCAGTGGTGGCTGTAACTTAACATCATATGCTGTTGACTGTCTGCAGTGACTGTGTCATCAGTTCTCCATATAAATCCTTCATGTTCTAACTGTGACAAAATGCACTAGGAATGTTTACTGATTAATGACAGCCATTGGGATTAATGAAGATTTACTCCAGCTGTGGGGTCAGAGATAAAATTTCTGACTCTGATTCTTTCTTGTAAATTCAGCAGACCTAGTAGTGAAAACCTATAGTCTGTTATTCTGTAATTCTCTGTGTTTCTCAAAGATTTAATGCAATATGTATTTTTTGTTGCAGTATACGAAGCCTGGTGAAACATCAGAAGATGCTTAGTTTGTTAACCTATGCTTTTGTGGTATTCAAGATATTCCTATCTTTTTTACTGGGTACACAACCTAAGAAGGAAATATGTCATCAGCCATGCTAAAACCATTGAAATATCTGT
Organism: Upupa epops; assembly: GCA_013397515.1. Classification (NCBI taxonomy): domain Eukaryota; kingdom Metazoa; phylum Chordata; class Aves; order Bucerotiformes; family Upupidae; genus Upupa; species Upupa epops. Next base: position 55,394 of record VZRI01004138.1, read on the forward strand.
GAAAGAAATTGTCCTTGAGTCTCAACAAATCATCTTTTTACAGCATTATGTGTTAAGAATTCATTAAAGAAATGATCCCCAAGAGGCCACATATGAACACTGTGCCATCCTAATCTATCTTTTCCTGACTATTAGGTTGATAATGGGGATTCCTTTGCACAGTCATTATGCATTGTTGTCAGTCTTGAGCCAGTTTTATGACCTGTGTCCAAGATGTACCCTCATTCTCATTAAAGGCTTAAAATGACCCATTAATCTCATGCTTTGTTTCTCCATTTTTTCTGCCTCCTTATAGAACTTTAAAATGTTGGTGTTTTTATAGATGGCAGAGAAGCACGATCCATTCTTGGTTCAACAACCAGAGATTTTTATCTGTTTTCTGAAGGCACCAACCTTCAACAAGCAAATCCAATGCAGTTTAACATATGAATGAGTTTGTTGAATCTCATATGTAGCATAATAATAATAATAATAAAATAAAATAATAATCCTGTGTCATATCAGCTGTGTAGCTGCATAAGGAGGACTCCTACAGTTTAGTTATTGCTGTTTTCTGTTAGGATATGCAGTCGGTGTCCATGTAAATACATTTCTAGAATGTAGAGAAGGTATGGTTTCCTTTAAGACTTCCTTTAAACTTAAGTTTGTGGTATGGTTTGGCCAACGAAGGTTTTAAAATAACAGCTTCCTCCTGTCCAACTTTTAAAGTTGTCCTAATTTGAAATTAGTCGATCAGACTTGATTAAAAAAAAACATAAGATTTAAAAAAATCTTGTTTTAATAAGGAACCATGTAGTAATAATGTAAAAATTATAGTAAAAATGTATTAAGGTTCCAACTTCAGTACATTGGATACAAGAAGTCCTTGTTTTGGTGAACCTGTTAATAAACAGACTATTCTGTTCAAGACAGCACAATCATAAAAGGATACATTGAAGGAAAGAATTCCAGGCAAATAATTCAGTAACTAGTTCACATTCTCCTCTCCTGCAAGTGTAGCATTCTTGGTAAATACAGGTTGATTCTCAACACTTGTCTTTTCCTGACTGATTGCTAGCCATAACCTGCTGATATTGGAATTAGAAACTGTCTGAACACTTTGCTCTCTATTTGTCTGACAAAGTACTAACTGAGCAAATTGTAGGTTATTTCACTTTTCAACAAGAGCTGTCACCCCTTAAGTTTGCTGATATGGTGGCACTGGTCTACACTGTCTCTATTACAGTTTTTTTAATAAATAGGGCAAAAGTGGATGGGTAGACTCTTGGCAACTCTTGTGTCAGCTGTGTACTGAAAGTTCTCCACTTACCTACATTGCCTAATCATTAGTTTGGTCACTACCTAGTGCCTGATAATTTTTCCTGCAGAGCTTCCTGTTTTATTAAACTGCTTCACTAGTATTACCTCCTAAAGCTGAGTTATTTTTTCTTGAGAAAAGATCAGAGATACACCTACCACAGCAGAAATTGTACTCTCTTCGGTTAACTTTTGTTCTTTACCATTTTGTATGTACCAAGTTAGTAAAGTAGCAACACCTGGTCTAATGACTGATGCAGAGCCACTTTTGTTTATACATGTTGCCATCAGTTTACATGTTAATAGACAAAATTAGAATTTATGGCAATCATATTTAATCCTACTCTCAATGGATCAGATGTGAACTGTGAGACGCTAGCCCACTCTTGCTCTTTCCGCTTTCCACCAATGTTTGGAATTACACCAACTTTCATGAAAGGAAATAATCCCTGACAGTACACTGCATGTTTCCAGGCATCAGCTCCTGTCCACATGACCTGTGGACTGCTGTCATGTGACCTTGTTGCTCATCTATCAACCTATTTCTGCCTCTGTGTCTCAGGTATTTTAATGTGTTCATCGCCATGGTTTCTCATGATCAGTGCTTACCCTTTAACTGTTTAGCAAGTTTTTTAGCTTTCAACATTCTTGTGCATCGATTAAATCTTCCTTGCTTCAGACCCCCAATGAAGATATTTCTGTGCATTTGAAATGATAATGAATCACTTTGTAAGATCATGTAGTAATTTTAATGGAAGCCTTAACTATTTCAGATTGTATTGAAGAAGTATCAAGAACAAAACTGCCTGATGTGATCTCATAAGTGGTGAATGATATCCCAATGTTTTTGAAAAGAAGGGTGGGTTTGTCGCAAAATTTACTGTGGACAAAGCACTGCTTATTTATTTTGACTTTTCTTTACTTAGTTTACCACCAATGGCCATGATGATTTGCAATCGTGATTCAGCTGTTCATTCCGTGTTTGCGTCCTTCTTTAATTCTTTAGCAAAAGCTTGATGTTTACTGAATACTGTGAGTGTGTGGGATAACTGATGGCATGGTTTCCATACACAGGTTGGAAGAACTGTATTTGTACAAATACTAGTCTGTTTCAGAACATAGCATGGCCAGGACTTTAGGTGCTACTAGATTAATAAATAACATCCACATCCATGTTTGTGGCTAATGAAGGCCATGTGCCTGTGTTTTGAAATGCACCTGTATTATGGCACTTTTATAATGACAGTGGTCCCTATGTTTTCAAAACTAAAAAAAGATCTAATTCAAAACTGTAACTTAATAAAATGAAATCCATTAATATCCAGTTCAGTTTACAAATACAGAAGGTCCACTTTTGGATCAGCAGCTTTGAGAAATTGTATCTGTGTAGATTTGAGGAGCAGATGGGAAGAGGTGGCATTTATCATACTTACAATTTTTTATTACAAGCAATGCTAGACATGTGTACCATGACATTCTCAAGAACACCTACGTGACACTCACTGTCATAGGCCCCATTCATATAGCTTCTTGAGAATGAAATATTGTGAAATTTTGCACTGAACTGAATTATCTTCATTTCTGTGGCAAGTTAATGGTGGCATAACCAGCCCCAAAAGTTCCAAACACACATTATAGTACAGTCAAGGAGGTGTACTAGAAGACTATTTGTTTTGTGTCAATCTAATTTGGTTTCAGCCCTAAGATTACACTTTGATAGTGCATCCTCAGCAAGAATGAAGGCCAGAATTGTCATTAAGCAAACAGAACCCATTTAAATAAAGATTTAGTGAGATTCATTTGTTAGAATCCTCTTGATTTTGAAATTTATGACTGAAAAGAAAGCACTGATAACATAAGGCTTGAATAAAATCAGGATAACTAGTAGTGATGAGTTCAGTATTAGTAATGAACTGTGAATAATCACTTTATCTCATCGGATCCATAGTGACAACTCGCGCGATCATGAAAAGGTTCTAATAAAATCCTGTCCCAAATCCCTTCTCAAGTCAAAGGAAATTTTGAAAATGGATTTGCTAGGTGCCGAGATTTATAGCTTTATATTTGTGATCTGCTTCTCTGGGGTGCTTTCGGTTGTTAGTTCTGGAACAAACTTCAGTAAGATTGCTTGTTGATTACAGAGGAGGTAGAAGTGGTGCTCCTTTCTGATGTGCACATTTTACAGAATAATGTTCCATGACTGGGGGGCTGCAGACCTTGAGTTCCTTAGACATGCAGTATTGATTCCTGACAGAGATGTTTGGCCAATACTGTGGATCTATCTGCCTGATCAATTAGGTGATGAAAGTCAGAAAGTTAGCTGCTTAGTTTTTGAGCAGAACACTCACTTGATTTTCTTCCTTCTCTTTCATATGCTAGAATTCTCATGTATGACAGAATACATAATCATTACTGTCTCATCAGCTTGTCCTGCTGATAAAACTTTAGAGATGGAGATTCCTAAATTGCATGGGTAGCACTAGAAAGATATTAAATGGGACTGTCCATAGCTATGGTTTGTGTTTTCCTGCTGCACAACTACTTTCTGTGTCTTCATCTCTGCCTGATTTCTAACATGTCCAATGTATTGGTAGGATAAAGCAGAAGTACCTACTATGCCTTAATTTACTGTTAAATCCCTAATGACCTTCCCAGTTCAGTGGACTACTGCTGTGAAAGCCTCCAAACATATAGCCCAGATGTGTAGCCCAAAGTCTGATCTAGCCTCCTGTTGTCTCCCAAATGTTTAGTTTCATACTATAAAATATTTCCTTTATTTTCTTGTCTATAGCCTGCTGTTCTTCACATTTATGATACAAAAAAAGCGAAGTATGTGCTCTCCCATCTCACTGGACTATCAAGACTCTTTGCACTGCCTTGGCCTTCATTTTTTTAGCAGTATGGTTTTAAACATAAGAGAACTGCAAAGAAGCAAAATTTACCCAATTTTATTTTTGGTCTTGCACATAGTTCATAAATGATTGCTATGCAGTAAAATATATTCTGTTAAATGATGGATATTTGCTGATAGTGAACCTAGTGCCCATATAGATTAATAAATGTTGTATCTGACAAGTTCTCAAAAAATCATATGATACATGAAATAAGAAAAATGTATAAATATAGATATTTAAAAAAATACTTCTTTGTTAGTGGATACTTGTTATCCTGTACCACCACCAATTCAGGTATTAGAGTAAGAAAATTTGGTTACCATCAGTATCTAGCAGGTTTCTAAGTGCTTAATAACAAAGTCACCAAGATGACTACTCCATATACCCCCTTGAGAACAGACTTGCAGTATAGACATTTACTATGCTATTATAAAAGCTGCTTGTAAAGATAATTCATTGATGTGTTTGATTAGAACATTTTTTGGCATTAATATTTATCAACATGTAATTTAACAAGAAAATAATTAGTGATTCCTTTTTTGGAAGATGATATTTTTCCTTCACAGTATTTTCTTTTTGCATCTCTTTTAGTCACACACCATGGGGGGAAAAAAAACAGTCAATATAATGGAAAAATCCCCAACATAGCAGTGATCACTATCTTTTGTTACTGGTCTGGAATCCTTCTCCTATAATATAGATGCATTAATAAAGAGTAATTAGTAACTGAAGTTTTGTTAAATAATAATAACAGGAATTAATCTAATTTTCTTTTATAATAGATAATAAATGACTTTCTGAACCTTTTGAGTGGGACTTTTCTTGACATTTGCAGTTAGAAACAAAAATATTTTTAATACATTTTGTAGGAAAAGGTACAGTTAGACCTAGAAGTAGATTTATGACTAAAACTCCTTAACTTCAGATGTAAAGTGTCTTGGCTGCATTCATAAACAGAGCCATGAATTCTTTTTCATCTGAACTTATGTTCTTTGATTTTGACTGAATGACTGACCATTTCAGCACGCTCTCCTGATCATACATAATTCAGTCCTTGACCATGACAAACCAATCATTCACAACTGACCCTTGAAATTAATTAATGCCAATCACTGCTATCAGTCAAGAGATATTCTGAGGGATTTCAAAATAAGAGATTGATGTTACATAGAGCTAAAAGATGTAGAAAATACAGTCAGTCAGTGAATTTCAGAATTGAAATTACATTTATAGATTGTTAACATCCTTTCTAGTACATGTATTTACAAGATGGTAGTCATCAGTGTATACTAAAACTAGAACAAGTGCTCAGTGTGAAAATGCTAATTTTCAGATACTTATATCTTGAAAACCATAGGTGGTCTTGGCATAGAATATAACATGCTACCTTCAAATTTGAATCTCTAAAGCATAGCAGGAGACAGATCTAACCAGCACTGTGACCATATGTGTTTGGGATTTCATACACAATAATTAATTTCCATTCTGTAAAAATGAATAATTTAATATAACATCCCACATCAAGAGGTGCTAACACAAATTGATACTTTAAAAATGCCATTGAATGAACTTTTTTTACTAACCAAAAGAAACTTACAATGCTACAAGTGTAATGGAAACTACTTGACTACTTTTATTTCTCAACATAAGAATGTTAGGAAGATTGTCTCTTGGCAACTGAATATCTTTAATTGAATAAGGGTCTTAGAAGAAATATGTAATGTACAGGTGGATGCTATCAGTGTATGTACCTCACATCCATGTTGTTCTCTCACTGTGCTTCTAGTTACAGCCATGTGTCTTTTTTCCTTTTTGATTTGCATGTCAGGATGAACCATCATAAAAATGCTCAGTATTTTGACCTAAACTCAATAAAACTGACACACCTGAAAGCCAAATCTCTTCATTGGAAGAGTGATAACCAATAGGTTTTAATGTCATTCTCTGACACAGGTCAGCTCAATAAAAGTCTCTGATCATCATTCTAGTGTCAGATGATCAACAACATCAGTGCTGTTGTGTCACTCCAGGGGCTACTTTCCCAGTGACATGAGAGGTAATACATGCACTGTCATTCTATGTCTACTGTGAAGATACTTACACCAAACTACCCAACACGTGGTACTTGTATAAAAACATGCTGTGCCAAATCTTCTCTCAAGTGATCCTTGAAGTTTCTAAAAATAACCCCAAATGTTAGCTGATGCATTTGTCTCTTGTTTGTCACATTCAGCTGCCACTTCTAGCTCTGTCCAAGAGCAAATCAGCTTTTCTTTTTTCCCCAACTAAAATCCAAGTTGTCAAGAGAGAAATAAGAACTGAATCTTTAGATTTGAATCACCCTGCTTGCAGAAAATTGACTATAAATCAAAACCATGTGCCAGCCTGGAAGATTTTAGCCACCAAAAACTGTTCTGTGAAGGCAGGTTTCAGAAATCTAGTGAGGCTCCTAAGCACATTTCAAAATCCCTCTAGATGCCCGTCTGACTACATATTTTTTAAAAAATGTGGTCCATGTCATGACCTCTAATCTTTAGTACTTGTTGGATCATGACACAAATTGTGGAATTAGACCTGGATGTTGATCTTTACTCCAACGTGGTGGAGGTTTTCAGGAGATACGTATACCTTTGAACTAATGGCTACCAGTCAAGAAGAGGATGTTCTACAACTCTCCTCTGCTTTGGGTGTTAGGGTGCTGATATATTACTAAAATGCACACACTAAAAAGCAAAGAATGTTGTTTAATTGGAGGCTGGATGTTTGTAACAGAAAAGCTGATTTTTATCTTTCAGTGCATCTAGAAAAGCAATCAGGGACCAGTCTTCCAAAGTCCAAAGCCATGGGTCTAGCTGTGCCATGCCACTCCTGATATTTTGATAGACCACATTCATTTGCAGTGGGTGTGAAAACTGTCAAGTGAAAAGGTATTGTTAATGATGACATTACTCCCGTTAACACAGCTTAAAACCTTGTCTTCAGTGCTCTGCTATTTGCAGTATCATCACTGACATCTGTTCTTTTTAGACTGCAACAGTCTGCAGTCCACCAGAAACTCTAGTTAGAATTTAGAGACTGGAGGTTAGCAAATGTCCCTCCAATCTTCAAAAAGGGTAAGAAGGAGGAACCAGGTAACTATAGACCAGGCAGCCTGACCTCCATCCCAGGAAATTGATGGAACAATTTGCCCTGGATGCTGTCTCTAGATATATCAGGGGCAAGAGAGTCATTAGGGACAGACAGTATGGCTTCACCGAGGGGAAGTCTTGCTTGACTAACCTGGTAGCCTTCTATGAGGGCATAACCGAGTGGACCGATGATGGCAGAGGAGTGGATGTGGTATGGTTGGGTAGAGAGGTGGATTGTGAACTGGCTGCAGGATAGAAGCCAGAGAGTAGTGGTTAATAGGACATAGTCTAGTTGGAGACCTGTATCTAGTCGGGTCCCCCAAGGATCAGTACTGGGACCAGTCTTCTTCAATCTATTCAATAATGACTTGGACAAGGGATTAGGGTGCACTGTCAGCAAGTTTGCTGATGACACAAAGCTGGGTGGTGTCACCAACACCCCAGCAGACTGTGCTGCCATTCAGCGAGACCTGGACAGGCTAGAGAGCTGGGCAGAAAGAAACTTAGTGAGGTACAACAAGGGTAAATGTAGAGTCCGGCATCTGGGCAAGAACAATCCCAGGTCCCAGTATAGGCTGGGGACTGACCTGTTGGACAGCAGTGTAGGAGAAAGGGACCTGAGGTCCTAGTGGACAGCAAGATGACTATGAGCCAGCAATGTGCTCTTGTTACCAAGAGGGCCAACAGCATCCTGGGGGGAATCAGAACGGGAGAGGTTATTAGAGCAAGGGAGGTTCTTCTCCCCCTCTACTCTGCACTAGTGAGACTGCATCTGGAGTATTGTGTCCAGTTCTGGGCTCCTCAGTTCAAGGAGGACACAGAGCTGCTGGAGGGTGTCAGGTGTAGAGCAA
>VZRI01004138.1:63683-160205 GCA_013397515.1 Upupa epops
GGTGATCCTGGCTGCGCAGGAGGATTTGACTAGATGATCTCTAGAGGACCCTTCTGATCCCTAATGGTTCTATGATTCCATGATTTACATACACAAATTTTCCCTTATAAATGATTTTTCAGCAAAGAATTAGCAGTGTAGTGATTGTTGGTAAAATGTTCAGTGAGGTGGTTTCCTAGTTTGAGAGTTGAGTATTTTGAAAAATAAAGTAGCTTTAAGTGTTGCTGTGCCAAAATTGGTTTCTGGATTGAAAAACTCATTTGAAATGATTATGTGGGAATGGTAAGATGATCTCTTTCCAGTATTTCTGTTAACCTCTGAATACATCTACCCATCAGGAGGCACTAAAACGTAGAGTTTCTTCCAGTTTAAATCTAATTTATTTAAAATTCTAGTTTACTGGACAGCTGCATAGTCAGAGCTGTATATTCCTGAGTAGCTAGATACTTTTTTTCACCACTGAGCTGCCTAATGTCCTGGTTGAACTGCCAGGAGGTCCTGAAGAGGTTTGCATGTCCTTTCATTTCAGGAATCTTTTATGCTGTGTGTGACTTCAGTGAACATGTACTTTTAGCTCACTGACACTTAGGGTTACCTGTGTGAGTTAAAATATTTCAGCAAAGTGAGACAGGGTAACTAATGCATTTAACTAATGCCTTTCAGTACAGCATACCTCACCAGAAGGTCAGCTCTCCTTATGCAGGCAGTGTTTTTTGCTGCTCTGACTAATGTTAATGAAGCTGCAGCTTGCTTCTGTCTACTCTGGGTTTCCGGTGTCTGGATTGGTTTGAGGTTGAGAACGGTTTCCTGTTTCTGCACAGCTCTGGGGTAGTCTAATTGAAAAGACATGTCAGCAAATATGTGTCCAGTGTGGCTAGGGAAACAGCCTAGGTCCAGTTTTATGTAGCACAGTGACTAAATATAGAGATCTACATAGAAATAGAAATCAATAAGCTAATGTTTAATGTGAACAACAAGTTTTTCTCTTTCTGGGAAGGTTGGGAAAGTGCATGAAAGGGAGCATGGGCCTTGTGCAAGAAGGCAAGACAAAAGGAAATGTTAGTGACCAAGAAAATTATCTACTTGGTTTCTTCTAACTTGACTCTACAGATATGGATAGAAAGAATTGAATGGGGAAAAATACTAAATCTGTTTATCAAGTTCTCAAGAATCAAACCATAGAAACAGATTCAAGTTCATACGCTAAGCAAAGAAATTATGAAACAAAGGGTGATTCCAAGTATTGCCCTGTGTTATGAAGTGGGATTTCTTGCATAGCTAAGGAAAGCATGACCATTGAGAGAAGAATGTATCTGTTCATTTGATTTTATTGTATTTTCACTACTACTACTTTGCAGCTATTCTTGGATGCTGTATCTTCCTTTTGACATATTTTTACAATCTAAACAGACAGGAGGAATCCATTGCTTGTTCAAAATGCATACATAAAAACAAATTATGGACTTGGTCCAAAAGATCTAACAGTTTATGGTACAGATTCTGCATTCAGTTAGTTCGAAACTGAAGACTACCCATGCTTTCTCCCACACAGAAGAAACCCTTCCAAGGAATTTTGTATCAGTATGCAAATCTGTAGTCATGTCTGAATCTTGACAGAACATACACCTAAACACACAAGCTAAATAGAGGCAATGTTACTGAAGATCTCCTTGTAGACAGGTGGGGGTCAGTTCCTGTAATGTTTTAGAGTGAGGGCCTAAATTGGTTTGAGTTAGTGCTTGCAATCCAAGCACAGCAGCCAGCTCTCACCGAGAATTCAACAGGCAATGAAGGAACATTGCTAAAAAGAAAAGAATTTATTGAACCAATAAGAAAAGTAAAAAATCCCCAAATAAGTAAAAGAATCAAAAAGATAAACCAGAAACTGTATCACAATGCATTTACACACACACTGAGAGAAATGGGAGACAGCTAACAACACATTGGGTTTTGGATTCAGATGAGGACCCTGGAAAAAGAGAGCATACACTGACACTTTAACCAGAGGTGGAATTCAGCCATCCTCTCCATCCACAGAACTTGGTTGGAGTCCTGAGTAGTCACTCCTAAGTAGTGATGCTTGTGGAAAAGTCCCTTTTTCAATCCTCTTGCAGACGCCAGATGCCTCTGATGTTTCAGGCTTGCTTTTGACTCCTCTTGTCTCAGGAGTTTTTTGTAGTGGGACTATTGCCAACAGATACTGATCTTCAGGCAGTAACAACATCTCAGATCGGAATATGACAGATTCTGTCTCCTTCTGTTTGCCAATGGTTTAGGAGATGGGTACATATGATCTCTCTCTCTCTCTTAAATCAGAGACTTCTTCCAGTCTCTTAGTGGCAGAGTATAGAGGATTTGCTGCCAGACCTGGCAGACCTTGGTGGAGACAAAGGCAACATGGTGCTGGTCATATGGGGCCATACCTGTTGCAGTAAATAGGCCTGCTTCAGGGCCTGTTCCACTCTTCCCTCTTTTTCTTATCCCAAGTGGCTAAGGTTCCAAGGAAGGGAAAGGGTTAAGAGCTCATCACTGTCTAGCATCTTCAAAGGCAATCCAATTGAGAGAAGAGTGTGTGGGAGCAGTGGTTTCTTACTTCAGCCCATTGCCAAGAATTGGGCCAGGGCTGGATCTCATAGTGAAGCTGTGACATTTGTCCATGCTCCTTCCGTGCTCCACTCTTTGGTGGTAGGTAGGCTGAAAGTCTTTTCTTCCCCCCTCCACTCCCCAACCCTGGAGGGGTAGAGGGTGGCAGCAGGGAAAGCTCTTTTGCAGAAGAGCTCTCTGTCTGCTGAGAAATGGCATCAGGAGAAATGAAAACAAGAAGTACATTCCCTTTTATAGACTCTGTCCACCAATCACCTGTAGGGTCAGAATACTGAACCAGGGGTCTGCTGGGAAAGCTAACTCCAGTTTCAAAAGAAAATGCTCTTTCGGCATAAAAGTACCAACATTAACAAAAAATTTGATAATTTTAGTGATCTTGCTGTGGCAGGGGGATTGGACTGGATGATCTTTCATGGTCCCTTCCAATTCCTAATGATTCTATGATTCTATGAGGATAAGAAGAAGTGCCCTCAAATTGTGTCAGGGGAGGTTTAGATTGGACATTAGGAAAAATGCCCTGGGAGGTGGTGGAGTCATCATTCCTGGAGGTGTTGAAAAAACATGTGGATGTAGCACTTGGAAACATGATTTAGTGGGCATCATGGTATTGGGTTGGTGGTTGAACTTAATTTTCTTGGAGGTTTCTTCCAACCTTAATTCACTATGATTCACTTTTTACTAACCACATAGTCTCATTGCTGAATCTATTAATTTCAAATTGCTTTAGCTCACAATTAATGATACTAAGCAGTACCTTCTACCATGGAAAGAGAAGTGTAGATGACCTCACTGATATACTGGGGATTGGATGAAATATGTCTGGGACTAACTTAATATGGTCACCACTCAGCTCTTAGGTATGTGTCACTGGATTGGGAAGTTCACTTTTTGCCCTCACCTAAAGTTATTCTGAGGTTTTCTGCTTTCTCAGTAATGTTTTTGAATCCTGTGAATCACAGCTTGACATATATGTTGACAAAGTGACTTTAGAGCAGAGTGCAAAGAAAAGAAATGTATGTGTTGTCTTTGGATCTCTGTTTGATAGGTTGCCTGTGTGTAAAGAGATAGGAGAGCACACCTGGGAGTTCTAAGAGTTGTGTGCTAGGCTGTGGAATTTATTCATGTTCTTCAAGATCCAAACCAGTTTTGACTATAATTCTCTCTCTCAGTCCTTATATAGGTGAGATGAATTTGGATATTACTGCCTATTTTACAGATAAACCACAAAAAGAATCTGAAGTCAAACCCACATCTCCTTCAGCCCAACCTCAGGCACATGAGTAATTGTCATTTGTTCCCTGTTTCTTTTCCTGAATAGTAAAACTTGAGATGAGTTCAAGAGAGACTAAAAAAATTTATGAATGAGAAATCCTTTGAAGATTACTGAATATGTAAAAATCACATCCAGCTCTGGAAGTATCCATTCTGAAAGCAGTTGGTGTCTGGGAAAGTGTTTGCTGGAATTAGCATGTATGCTAGTTTGCCCTACTCTTCAACTTCCTTAGCCATCTGTTAATGACCAGACTTCTAAATTTTTTTTTTTTTAAGTTGAGATTGTCCTTCAAAACCTTAAAAAAAAATATTTAGAATTTGAGTCAGGCCACAGATGCAGACGTGGTTAAACTGGCAAATGCCTCAGTAACTCAAACGGAATGTTCAAAAGATTTTTGGTGTGTAGTAAAATGGTATGCTGGCTAAAGACATTCTTCTACAGTGATGAGTTAACTTCATTGAAGATGGACCTTGCTTCACCTTAAGAAGAGTGTGGGAGAATGATTTAAAAAGTCAATTTTAGAATGAGAGAGTGTTCGGAAAATTAATCTTGGTTTTAGGAAACCATCTAGTCAACCTGGATCTAACCCNTGCTAGATAGAATCTGTTTTTTCTGCATTGCTTCATTGGCTTATACTACACAAACCGGTGTTTTGGCTGATTTAGTTCCTGGTAAGAAGGAGGAACAGTTAGGTTTTGTGAAAATAGAATGGGAATAAAAGAAACACAAACAATGCAACTTTTCATTGTGATAGGAATGGAATTGGTGGAAATAGGAGATACTTAAGTGTCCTTAGTGATTAAGTTGTGGAATTTCATTTGCCAAAAAACTTCCACTTTAGCTAACACACTGTTTCTTTTCTTTGTCCTAAGAGATGGAATTTGATCACTCTTTTTAGCCTATCTGCACTTATTTTCTAAAGGGCTCAGGTTTTTCAGGTTTTTTTCTTGTTTATTTTTTTTTAAATGTCTGGAAGATTCATCATGCCAAATAAGTGGACTTTAAAGGTCAAGAGAGCTCTTATCCTTTTAGTTCCTTTCACGAGAACTCTGAGCAGCAAGCACAGCAGTCTCAGCATGGATTCAACGATATTTCCTCTCAATGTAGCCAGAAACTGTGTGCCTTCAGGGTAAAACAAAATTACCAGTGTTCCCCCATGAACGTCCTACACCTTGAGAGGCCACAGCCAGCTACAGAGCAGTTAGCTGCATGGCTGAGCACTAGCAGTAAATGCTTACTTCAATTGTGACAACTGCCACTCAGAAGGGATGCACTTAATCTTGAAGGATAGATGTCTCAAGACATCTCCCTTAAGTGACACAAAGTCTCTGGATGTGCGAAGGCATGCTGAAAGGTTCTTATGTAGGCAGCTTTTCTCTGAAAGTGGGATAAGTGGAGAGAATTTGCATCACTGCTAATAAATTTGCTTTAATATTAATATGGACCTTATGTCAAATGAAAATGGCTAATGAATGCACATGGAAAACAGTGAAACCTGACAACGCAAAAGAATATCAGCAACATGATAAAGAAAACTTCCTTTTCTCATTTTGACCATCATTAGGCAATGCAGAAATGTTTGCAGATTTGCTTAGAAACCATTCTGATCAGGCCATGCGATGAAGCTGATGAGAACAGAGAATTCAAAATCTACCAACATTTCCTTTGGGACTAGCGCTCCTAAAAGAGGTGGCCTAGGGCAGAGGGAAAGCAAATGAGTTGCTACTGCCTGTGAACTCAAATGAGGCCTTCCGGACATCATCAGTCTCCCTGCCCAATCCAGTTGGAACATGTTGCTTATTATTATTAAGCATCCCATAAGAAAATGGCACTAGGATTAAGATTTCTTGGAAGATAAGCTGCAATTAAGGTCATGAGTAAAATGGTACCATTTTTCAACACCATTGAAGGGTCTAGGGGTCACTGTAAGGATTTAGGCTGTAAACTTGTCCAGGCTATTTTGAAAAATGTGGGAGAATTCTTACAGTATTATATAAAAAAATAAAAATAAAAATTAAAGTCTTTGCTACTGTCAGTTGCTTTGTGAATTTTAAAAGTATAACCTGAAGGTGTAATAAATACTGTGGAACCAGATCTGAAGGGAACTTTAGGTAACTTACTGTAAATGCACATACACACACATGATTCTTTCTAAATATATTGGCCTATTTACTACAGTAGTTACTTGTTTAAGACTTGCAGTTATATTAAGTAAAATAGTGTGCCTGGGCTAATACATTTTCAGAAAGCCTATTTGTTCTACTGAAGTATTTATTGCAGCTGTAATAACTGTCAGAGTGAAAGCGTGGTTAAAGTGCTAGAGACAGGACCAACTGCAAAGGGTATCTATCAAACTATCGACTTCCTGCCAGCGGTGTTGTGAACTCTTTTGTCATAAACTCAAGCACCCAGAGTTGAAACCTCGATCAATGAAAGGGGAATCTGGTATCCAGCTCTTTTAGAGAGGGCATCTCTTCTGTTGACCCATTAGGACACAAATAACAGTTTTTATACAGTGCAAGTTTGATTTACAGCAAGCCTTTGGGTTAGCTAGTGACATTTATATTGTAAACTATGTGAACAACAATTACCTTCTGAAAGAGTTAAATACAGAGGTCTCAGTTACACTCTAATAAAAAGTTTTAGCTTGATAACAGAGAAATAGAAATTTCATTACACTGTGCAGTTATTTACCATGCAGAATTTGATTTCTCTTTCTTTTTAATCCCCCTATTGACTTAATTTCACTTTTACCACCATGGTACCATGGAAAGTGTGGTATTTTGTGAAAATGCTGTTTACTGCTGTTCACTCAGGATTCACAAAGGTAGTATACTTGACTGTATGTCTCCATCCTCTATGGACATAATTCACCTATTCACTCTGTGAAGCCCCCCTCAGAGCTTCTATTTCACCTGTGGCTAGAAACTTAATAAAAAATTAAACAATATTGTGATCAAATGTATAGATACAGTATACTAAAAGATTTCTGAGTAATTTGTATTTATAACCTATTAATAAAACCACTTTCTAATGTAGCAACAAAATGCATACAAGATATTTCACGTAAGTATTTAATTCTTGTGATATGTGTATAACAGAGTCATAGAAATGGAATGGATTGGGTTGAAAGGGACATACAATGTTTTAGTCCAATCACTCTGCTGTGGGTAGGGACATTTTTCATGAGATTCAGTTGTGCAAAGCTTCACTCAACATGTCCTTAGCAAATTCCAGAAGCTTTTAACAACATAAATTCTTTGGGCAACCTCTTCCAGTGTCTCACCACTCTTATTTTAAAATTTATATAGGGTTATATAGTGCATTCGTGTAAGTATTTTTATTATGGCTGTTCAGGACTAAATGCTATGTGTTGCTGCCTAGTTTGAGAGGCAGTGTAGAATAACTGTGTTAAATGTGTGGGTTAAGTTTTTTCATACTTAGGGCCTCATGGAGTTGGGTTTTTTATAGAAATGTGGACAGCAGAAGGACCCAAACTCATTCAGTTCAAAGACGCTCTTTCCAGCTGGAGGCAGCTGGGTCACACATTACTTGCCTCTGCAGAACTCCACTGGGAATTTCGGTTTTGGACCAGTGCCTCCAGTTGTTGGACATGCAAATTTCCATAGATAGCTTATCCACACATTTCTTGAGCTTAAATTGGCCAAGAAGTGGACATAGTCTCTTTTGTGTTCTGATGTCTAAGTGTCGGGTTGTACATTTTGGTTATAACAACCCCAGGCAGAACTATAGGCTGGGAATGGAGATCTTGGAGAGTACTCACGTAGAAACAGACTTGGGGGTATTGGTGGACAGTAAACTTAGCATGAGTCAGCAATGTGCCCAGGCGGCCAAGAGGGCTAATGGCATCCTGGCCTGCATCAGGAATGGTGTGCCCAGCAGGGAGAAGGAGGTTATCCGCCCCCTGTATTCGTCACTGGTTAGACCACACCTGGAGTATTGTGTTCAGTTCTGGAAGGATGTCGAGGTGCTGGAACGAGTCCAAAGAAGAGCAACTAGAATGGTAAAGGCCTGGAAGGTAAGCCCTACGAAGAGAGGCTGATGGAGTTGTGTCTGTTTAGCTTGGAAAAGAGGAGGCTCAGGGGTGACCTTATCGCTGTCTATAACTACCTAAAAGGTGGTTATGGTCAGGTGGGGGTCGGTCTTTTCTCCCTGGACACTGGAGACAGGACAAGGAGTTATAGTCTTAAGCTCATCAGGGGAGGTTTAGACTTGATATTAGGAGAAGGTTTTTTACTGAAAGAGTGATCAGATTTTGGAACAGGCTGCTCACAGAGGTGGTTGGGTCACCATCTCTGGAGGTGTTTAAGGTTAGTGTGGATGAAGTGCTGAGTAGCATGATCTAGATGTCAGATGTTTAGGTGTACTTGGTTGGTTTTAGGTTGGACTGGATGATCTTTAATGATGATCTCTTTTCCAGCCTCATCATTACTGTGATACTGTGATACTGTGACACTGTGATGGTTACTCTGTATGTGTCTGTCCCATGAAAGAAACTACATGCAAAGTTACCCAGGGTTGTGTGGGGTTAGACTTTGTTTTTCTTGGTGTAGCAGTGTATACACTGAAGCTGGCACTTACCTGCTGTATTCTCTACATTAGTAACTTTTCTGCATGATTTTGATTAATGTGGGGAATTTTGGACATAATTGTTTTTCTTTAATTAATACTCCAGTAGAAGAGAGGAGTAGACATCATCACTCTGGTTTGTCATTGCTTGAGGCAGCCTATTTACCTTTTGGAAGCTGGAGGAAAGTGCTCAGTTGTATTTTGCCTTTCATATGTGTTCCCTTTAACTCCTTTTTCTTGCATGCCATAACTCTTTTTTTTTTTTTAATTAAAAAAAGAATGTCTCTGAACACTGATATTATTTTTGAAATTCAGGTGCATATTTCACTTACATTCTATGTAATATCTTAACGTGTGTGATGATGATTTATATATCTGTTTTAGAAGAATAAACATTTTTGTGTGTACCTGGGAAAGTGATTCCTGCTTTCATTTTAGTAGTTTTATACAGTACAACATATGCAATTTTATCAACACATCTTGAATCATCCTGCTGTGCATTCAGCCAGTTTATCTGCTGCAGTTTCAATCTGATTTGTTCATGCTCAGTCATATGATTGTCATCTTTGAATACTTCATACAATCAGATTCAGTGCTGCTTGGGTTACACAGTGAGAATGACATGTTCCTGCAAAATTAAGTTCTAAAATAACTACTGTCATAATGAAGATGAGAAGAGTTGTCTCTTTTTTGTGTTGCAGTTCTATCTTAAGCACAAATAAAAAACATGTTTGTACATAATTACTAAACTTTAAGTGAACTGCTGCCTTGAATCATGTAGGAAAAATTGAGTATTTGAGTCAATCACAAGATTTCTTATTGAAATGCAGGCTGTAGTTCACTATTAACTCCTGCACTGAGAAGGGACACGTGGAGAGCCTTACAAGCTACAACTGGATACTCCTTCCAGAACATATGGATTCCTTAACATTTGTTGATGATATGGTTCAGATGTTCTATTCAGACAAAAGCAAACATCCTACAATCTCTGAACAACACCTTTCCAGGCCCCTGTACCTTTAGCACAGTATTTTTGTTTTAATTAGAATGAGTGATATGCTGCTAGTAAGCATACATATCATGTTTCTTTCTGTAGACTTGAGGCTTTTATGGTTTGCCTTTTAAATTTACTCTGTTTACAATCAATAAAGAGTGCTACAGGCTCAATAGGACCCAAATTAACTTAACACATTTAGTTATAACTCAGACTTTCTGCAAAGCTGGTCCCTTAATCACTATTTGCACTCAATCACTTGAAAGCAGCTGTAAGGTAAGGCAGAATCACATCAGACTATCTAAGTCTAACTCTGTTTTTTTTTTTCTCTCCTCCAAATGGTTTTGGCATGTGCTATAACCTGAAAGGGAGGAAAAAAAACAAGAAAAAAAGATACCCCTTTTTAGTCTGTGTTGTATAAGGATTTTTACTTGGGAGCCTAATCTGAGCCTACAGGCTACAGTCCTGGTATGCCTGGGAGTCATATCTGTGCTTCCTGGCTTGGGAAGCTCAGGGACCAGATTTGAAATGTGAAGAGGTATTGTAGGGTGAGGCTGAGTAGATCACACAGCAAACTTCCAGATATGTTGAATTCAGTGATTGCTGTGAAGCGCTCCCTGCCCCAGGTGGAGAGCTGTGCAGGCCAGATGGGGTGCCACCAAGACATGTGCCTCGGCCCCAGCATGGAGAATGCACCCCAACTACTGAGCGCAGAGCACCTCAACAATGGGAGCAGAGCTAGAGCCATGGTTTAGCCACCCCTGATTGAAAGCTGAACAAGCATCTGTGTTGTTTGCATGTGTTAACAAATCTTCAAAAATTGTGTTTCCTCTTTCTTTAACTACATGTTTTTCTTGCCTTGACTAGCACTGACAAACACAGCTGAGTATTGAGGGATAAAGTAACAGCATGAGTGATGTTTATTGCTATTCTCAAATAATGATAGCAATTTTTTAAATGATTTTTCACCTAAATGGTGTTTCTCTAAAATCATGTAGGAGTTCAGGCTCATATTAAGACTTAAATTGATGCCAGGGGAGTTGTGATTTAGAACAGAGCTTGTGCATTTTATTCTAAACCCACATTTTTTCTGGAACTCAGCAAGTATGCAGAAGATTGTCATCGTTAACATTCACCCACATTCAATTTTGTAGATGTTTAACAAGTCTTGTTTAACTAATGACTTTATAATTGAAAGGAAATATGTAAATAAGGCAGAGTCACAATAAACATTACAGATTAAGGATAAGTCAGCTACATTCATCTATGTGTCTTTTTTTTTTTTAAACTCTTCAATTTTATAAACAGAAAGCAAATTAACTGAGCAGTTAGAGAATCCTACTTCCTTCTGGTAGTTTGGTCACTGCATCAAGAACACTTTAAAGCCCTTTTTTCAGAGTTTCAGCTGACAGAAATTGAGAAAATATGCATAGATGGAGTGTTTCAGATACTGAACTAAATGGTGACATGTTAGAAAGCAGCATAAATATTTCTAGCCTGGATCTCCCAGATCCAATTGTACAAAATTCCACGTTAATATCTTACTCAGTTTCTGTGATTATATCCTTTATATCAGTGAATGTCATGGCTGCCAGGTAAAATAAAACCATCCTATGTGTCCTGTTAGAATTATGCCAAACCTAATAATGTGTGAGAGTTGGTCCACATTTCTCTGGAGCCGGCAATGCCAGCCCGTCCTTGCAGACTAATGTGTAATCAATACATCTTTCACTGGCGACCAGAGCTGTAGTCAAGCATGCAGAGACGCCGGTCAATAAATCACAGCCGGAGGTCACTGCCACAGCAACTCGGCGCCCCTGGGTCTCACAGCTTTGCCTGAGACCTGGCCATGGCTCTTTGAGCTGCCTGGCAGCCATGGGTCGGTGGGAGGTCAAGTTTATGCCCAGTGGGGTATTGACCTCTCAGATGCTGTTTTGCTGTTTCTGACACTGACCATTAATTCTCCTCTGTCACAATGTTTAACCCTTCCCTGCCAGCTCCTGCACAGCCTCACATCTGGAGCCTGGGCACACCAGGGAAGGATGCTCTCTGCCTTTTGGGCCCATGTAGAAGTTCTGTTTTCAGATTACTGTTCCTCTGCCAGACTTTTGCTCCTCACTGTCAAAAGAAAATGAGAGGCAATTCTTATGGCTTGGCAATTTCTAAAGACAAGAAGGATTGCAAATGCTTGTGAAAGTGAAGTTTTGGATGTCTAGTCTTACACCCAAAATGGCCCAAGTCAGTAAGTTCTCCCCACAGAGAGTGAGAAATAATGTTTGCCTTCAAGTTTAACATGCTTTTATAGCTACAGACTTGGAAAATGAAAAGCAATATCAAAATCTTGAGGATCTCCTTAAGGACAACTTAATTTTCTGGTCTTACTCTCCAATAGCATAAATAAATACATGACCTCAGAATCCCAAGGATTCATGTAAAACTCACAGTGAAATAAATATAGCATCATGAAGCATCCTTGCACTACCCTTATCATCCTCAAGTGAGCAGGAAGTGCTTATCAAATCAGCAATAATCTTTGCTCTCATAAGATTTGCAAATTTTTAAACCTCATTTGTGGACCATAGGGCTCTGTACAAGCTCAGATATACAATGTTTTACCTGCTTGAGTACACTGACACAGGCAGTTGCAAAATAATTTAACTTGCGTAAAAAGGGGTAGATAATTTTATGATCACTAATAACATTTTTATACCTATGAAAGCCTAGATAATAAGGCTAATCAAATCATATGTTTCAGGGCATAAGCTGATTCTAGTACCAGCAAGGGTCATGTGCTCAGGAAGGAATTTTACCTTTTGCCACCAAAAAGAAAAATGCACAGTGGCTACAATTATATTTTATAAGAACTTATCGCAAAGTTGAGTATTGACAGTTGTAGCGCAATACATTTGAGAGGGTTGAAAGCTACTCTCGTATGAAAACCTTTGATTAGTTTCTACATACTGGTATCTAAAAAAAACCAGCCTTATGGCTTAGACTTGTCAAGAGCACCTCTCCTCCACTCTGTGCTTTCCCAGTAATACCAGTCCTGGCACCTCAGTCACTCACATTGTCTCTGTGCCTCATCAATCCTATCCCACAGCTCCACTGTTTTTTCTCATTAACCAAGATTTTGCTCTTCCATGATTTAAAGTTAAGCTCTTTCTTTTCTAAGATCTAAAAAGGGCCACAATGCATACCTTCCACTGCAATTTCACTTTCACTTTGCGTACCTGGTATGTGATCCTGTTCTGTTTGCAATAGATGGTATGCCCTGAAAGGCTCACTCAGAGCCCACAGGACGCAGGCAGGTGATGTACCTGCATAATAATAGGTCATTTAGGTCATGTGTTCTGCTTCTGCCTTGGAAACTCACTGACCTCTTAACCAATTGAGTTGCAGCTTGGTTTTAGAGTGTCCCTTACTCACACCATTACTGGGCACAGAAATTTAATACCATGTGAATGAAAACTAACATGTATGGTATAAGGAAAGTACTTACCTGCAGCACCATCTTTCAACAAGAATAATAATAATAATATTTTTCCTGTAAGTCATGAGTGAAATGTTTGCACTATTAATTTACATATGCAAATAGCTTCTGTGAGAGACGCTGCTACCAGCAAAGGGTTTGTTCTTTTCCATGTTATTTCTAAGCAGAATCTATCTTCAGCAAAAGCTTCTAAGAAATTGTGTGTGGATAGAGAGAATAAAATTTCAGGATTAGAGTATGCTTTCTGCAAGTTCTAGAACAGATGTGCATGTATAAAATGAGCTATACATACAGTGTCACTTTACAGCAACAAGCAGAGTATCTTCTGGACACTGTCTTATGTCAGTGGAGAGCATGTGTCAGATCCAAAAAGCAGTTAATTTAACAATCTCTGCACCACCACCTTATGGTAGGACAAATTTTATATCTTTCACTAGCTACAGAAATCCTGGAGAGCCAGATCATACTAAACACTAGCCCTGCATAATTAAAATTAGATGAGAGGAATCACAGTATCAGTGATGTATACACTCATTTTCTGGAGTTCTCCTTCTTATCTGTTCTGTAGAGCACTCAGAATTATATTATAAATAAAAGGTGGTTATGGAGACTGCAAGATGTATTCCCTAGAAGCTACTCTCACTCTGAGGGTACCATAAAAAAACCCATAATGAAACAGAAAACACACAAGAAGAATAAGCTTGCAAAAGTAAGTCTAAAACAAACAAGGAATAACAGAGAGGCTGTTGGTGAGAGAAAAGTTTCATCATCAGGAATGGATTTGGCTGGCCTGACACCTTAGGATGAATGAAAGTGGAATGTCATCTGCATCTTTTGAATGCATTTGAATTTATTTGTAGGGAGGAAATACTAAGTTATATAGGACAGTCTATTTTATTCCTGTGGATCCTAATTCTAGGGTAAGAACAGTTTGTCCCCACTGTATCTTCTCTCCATCTATCTCTCTTCAAGAGAATCAACAGAAAATTTGAGATGCGGTTAAATCTAATCAAGAAAGATTTGGTGGATGCATGTTCAACTGTACAGCACCCACTGCTATATTGAACTAGTTTCTTATGTTCACAGGCTGTAGATGAAACAACCTGTATAAAAAGCTGAAGGATGAATTTGAACATTGGCTATCTGCAGGCAAGACTATGCACAAGTGCTTGGCACTGATGCCAGCAATGGCTTTCATCAGTCAATGGAAAAAGGCTGTATGAAAGTGTGTTTGGGAAAGAAGAGACGGCTTTTGATCTTTGCAGAAAAAGTCTGTTAAGAGATATTTCTAAACAGGTTCCAGAATAACAATGGAAGCGACTGACAATAGGAATAGAAAGAAAAGATCCTATTTGTCTTTAGTGATCTGATATTTGACTAAACACCTATTGCTTGAAATAAACTAAGCTGCTCAGTGGCAACTGGACACATCTCATAGTATAATTTGCTCACCATTTTCAGTTGCTTGAAGTACTGCTTTATTCTTCCTGGATTTCTGTTTTCTATGTATGTTTCTTGAAAGTATAATATAGAAAGTTCTGATGTTTTAAGATTAGTTTATGTTAGCATGTTTTCACAGATGCTAATGAACTAATCTGAAGTGTTGTGTGAAATTTCTTGGTGGTTTTGAAACAGTGGATTAAAATTAGAAGGAAAAATTGATACAAGAAAAGAGGCATGAAAGAAAAAAAAGGCAGTGGGGGCAATCAGGATAGGAACAAAGGCAGCATGCTTATCTTAGACTTGGGTTCACTGCTGAGGAGAAGTTCTAGAGAGAAGGTGCATACAAGAAGCTCCTAAAGATTTGTTAGAAGTCTGCTTGCCTGTAGGGCTAAGATAAAATAGGGTACAAAGACTTGCATGGAAATTGCTTTTTCTTTTTTTTTTTTCTGTGGGGATACAGAAACTTGTATGCCTAGAAGGTCTGAAACTAATCGGGAGAAGATACCTGGCATAGCAGGGGCTAAGATAAAGAAGGGCCAAAGGAACTGGAAAAGAGAGACTGAAATATTGTAGTAAAGCACAGCTAGAAGTCATGTTGGAATACATGGTACAGAGAGCTGTTTGAAAGTGTGACCTGATGAATAACTGTAATGAGGGACGCTAAAATGGATATCAACTTTTTTGGTGATTATGTTAGTGGTTGGAATGGGCCTCCACTTACATGGCAGTTCCTCGTCTAATTTAGAGGAGCTAAATTAATAAAATATATCTTGAAGGTGAGATATTTCTGGTCAAGCCAGAGAGGTTAGAAATGGCAAAATGGGGCAATGCCAGGGGTCCTTGATCACTCAGAACAGTTTTGTCAAAACCATTACACAACAAAGTTAGTTGATGAACCAGAAATGTAGAACACATGACAGACTAGTAATAATCCAGTGGAAGACAGGTGTATTACAAGCAGAGGTGACAGTGGTAATCCAAGTAAACCAAGTTGTGCAATATATGAAATAACGACTTTTACTTGGGTTTTTTTCATGCAGAAAAATGAGAAATCAATCCCTTTAGCAGAACACAGAAATTACTTGTGGACTATAAATTTAAGGTTAAAAACTTAGGCTAGAGACAATCAATGTATGGTTAAACAGTCAACATAGACAACTTCTATGAATAAATACTGTAAGAAGAAACACTCATAACAGTTAATGTAATAAAGATATACCTCACAATATTTCTGAGTTTGAAGCATAGCAGATTCTGATTGGTCGGATAGAGACATACAGATTGCAAAAAGCATTGTGTACTGCAGATGGAGAAGCCACTTCAGATAATCAGGACAGTTTGTATTCTAAAAAATTTGATGGGGAACAAATATATAGCAAGGCATAGGCTGAAGTAACTCCATGACACAGAAATTGAGGAGAAGCAATACCATAGCAGTCTACCAGCAACCTTAATTAGTAGAAGTTACTGCTTTTCTGTAATCCATTCAAATATACATCTGCAAAGTAGAGATGGTTGGCAAAGAATCACCTCCACACCTAATCCTTTGCAGTACTAATTCTTATTCATTCACACTCCTGGATGAGTAATTGAGTAATGTGAAGATAAACAAGCATACACTACAACTCTTTGTTTCTAAAATAAAACTTCTCAAAATAAAATTAAAAAGAATGTATAGTGGGCATATTAACAGCAGTATCAGAACAACAAAGTGGCAAAAAATAAATCTGTACATTAGCTACAGCCTCTGAAATATAGAGTTCCCTAGATTGGGATTGGCACTACAGCCACATTTCTCGCTCTTACCAAAGAGCCATGAGTTATGAACCCTATGGTTCTTGAACCCTTCAACTGTATGAGGTGAATAGTTGTAAGTGGCTTTAATAACCTTTCATAAGGGTTTTTAGTATACTCTGATCTTTAAAAAGCACAGAACAGATACACTGAAGTGAGGTAAATGAAAAGAGAAAGCATTAACAACTGATTTAATCTTAGTGTTTAATTAGCTAGAGGACATGTAGGAATAGACTAAATATCAGCACAGGGTTCCTGATTACAATCTTAGAACAGATGGGCATTTTTATCTTGAAAGGATGACCAGCTTATCTGTAGTTTTTCAGCTATCATGGCTGATCTATATCTTCTTTATCCAGGCTAATCAAGCACAGAAAGTTTATTAAGATAATAACACTGAAAGTTATCACCAGTTACACTCTCTAATCTTGATGCAGTTTTGCTGTGTACTGTGTTTCAAGAGGTCTGTCAGCCAACAAAGGCTAAAGTTTGAGGGGTATCATTTACAGGTCTACAATGACTTTTTTTCTCAACAACAAGCAACTTAAAACCCAGTTTAAATTGATGGCAAAAGGTTATTGTCATGACAACTCCAACAGGTTAAACTCAGGCTCTGAATAAAGGGTAAAAGGTAGAAATCACCCCCCCAGGACAAGTAGGCTGCTGAGTCTCCCACTGACTCTATTTTCATGGCACTGCCCACTAAAAAGCCTTCTACAAACATGAAAGAGAGATTTAGCTAGTAAAAGTCATAGTAGACACAGGATTTGAATCCATGCCAAATGGTGTAGAGAAAACAATACACATAGGCAGCGAATTTACACCCAGGAGAGTCTAGCAAGGGGCATGTACATGCCATGTTTTGTTTTTTAATGTGCATACATTATTATATTTTGGGGTTGTTTTTACATTTTTTTTTTTAAATTGTTTTTCATTGAGCAATCTAGTTTAAAAATCTAAAAAGTATTTCCTAGGTTATTTTATGTTTGGATTTATGTTTGTTTTATTTTTATGTTTGGATTTAAGTGATGTCCTTCTTCCCACTAGAATGACTGCATTTTTGTATAGGAGAAGATTCATTTGGTCTAAGGGATAAGACTAACATCAATACATCATTGTATCAATGATCAGGTGACTGCATGATACTTCAGGTGGAGAGACAGTTCACAGGAAAAAGTGTTTGAGTGTTTATTTATATCTTTTTTTTACCTCCAAAAAATCAGAAGCATGCATAATGTTCCTACTTGAATACTAGAACCAGATCTCACTTGGAAGCTTTTCCTGAAGAGTTGTCTTTGAGTATCTAGGATAATTTACCTGTGTGTAGAATGGAGCAGAATCTATAGTAGTTGTTCTGGCACTTCTTGCCTGGCCTTGACAAGTCAGATATTCTTGAGGAGATTTGCTACAGGGCTTTTGACTGAAAGATCAATGCTTAAATAAAATCTGTGCACTGATTACACATCTCCACATTCAATCAATGAGTCACTGAAATTCCATAACAAGCTAAATATTGATGACCAGAAAATAAATGTGCACAATTACACTTTGCTGTTTTTTCTCTTCCTCTTTGTAACTTCATCCAGACTTAATAAATACGAGGTTGTTATTGCCAGCTACACTACATGTAACCCTGTGCAGTAAAATGCTAGCATTTGCTGTTATTGATCTTACCTATCTTTTTAATTATTGAAGTGACCAAAGGCTTGATTTGGTAAACTGTGCAGGTCAATCTTCCACCTTAATGATGTGAAATGTTATTGTCAGGGTGAGGGAAACAGAGTGCCCATAGTTTAATGCTCTTTTACTTGCCAATTATTCCCCAGACTATATAACAACTGCAGTCAATTAAATACCAAATCTGGAGGTCAGCTGTCTTGTTCTTGAACTCTCTGTGACATAACCATAGAAATCTTTTATAATCTTGCCTTTTCTGTGAAAGAAACTACAGACTAAAATTTATAGGTAGTTTTCTTAAAAGAGTTAATTTTTTGCTAGAAAATAAATCTGGGAACGGATCAAAAAGGACAGTCATGCTGTTGAAGATAAATTTAAATTTAAAATGGACTTTCCCAAAAATATTTAATACATGTCAGAGGTATTCTCAATTTTGGCTTCTACTAGTTTTATAAGCAAATAGATCAGTTACTCAAAAAATGTGGTCAAAGACAGTAAAATCTTGGTCTTGATCAGAATATGGCTAGCAATAGCATGGTGGTACCAATGGTAGAATGAAGTGTACCAACCATTTAGTGTGCTGGTATCATCAATCAAAATATGACTGTGTAAACTGGGCGTATTACATGATTTTTCCACTTTTTGTACCACAGAGTGCTCTGTGTAACATAATCCAAAATAAAGCCTTATGAAGGTTTTCCAATTAATTTTCAAAGAGCTTCAAACAACTGTTCATTATTTTGTAACTTAACATCCTACTAATATTTGAGATTTGTAGCCCTTTAATGTTACTGATAAAATATTAAATGCTTCATTTTTCTTGATCCACCTCTTCCTACAGCTTATAGGAAGGCTTCAGCCTACAAGTTGTTGCAGTCCTATGTATTTTCAGAGAAGTATTTGGCCATTTGTTTTGTGTTAATGTATAAATGTCATATAAAATTTCCCCTTATCTTAATTTTGTGTTTGGCTTTAAAAATCCTTATGAAAGGAAGAGACAAATAAGTATTTTAGAAGTCATTTTCATTCCTGTCATTGCAGAGTTTTTTCACCTTTTTATCAGCATGTCCAAGCAGTGTTCTTTAGGAGCACAGTAGAGTCTAGTGAATAGCAATGCCTAAACCCTTACTCAAAGCCAAAGTTGCTTTCCCAGTTTTTCTGATTCTTGTATCAGCTCCTAAATCCTGTAAAAGAGAAAGTCATATAGGCCTTAGAAAGCATTTGGAAACTGAAGCAAATGTTCACTGCGTGATTTCTGATCTACTTAAACATGGCTTTTCAATGGATATGTTCTAGCAGGCAGGAAAATTTCTGGCTAGTTCACTTTATTTGCCCAGTCCTTGGAGCCCTAGTGGCCTAGGATTTGCCTGTGTGATTTTCTCTCTTCAGCTGGCAGACCAGTGGGCAACAAATCACTCTGGGTGTGATCCAAAGCCCAGTAAAGTCAATGGAGACATTTGTGGAAGGGAGGTTAGCAGGACAATCTTTAGTAATGATTTCTCAAGAGCTCTCTCTTACAGTTGGTTTACCATTGATCTGATTTTTTTAACCTTTGTAGCATCCTGAAAACCCCACTTCACTATTTTCACTCTACTGAGAAAGGCTGAGCTGAGAGCTAGAAGGATGTTTTGTTTGTTTTCTTGACACTAGGCTGGGGAATACTTACCGAGCATCAGAGGGACTTCTTTTTTTAATTTAAATTTCAGGAGGGCTGCAGCGTAAGACAGTTGGTTATTGAGGGGTTTGTAAATATAAACTAATAACCTAACTAATATTTACAAATGGATATAACAATCACTACCTTCTCCTCTTCTCCCATCTTCCCTGAGAATTTTTTTTTTCCCTTCGCATTTTCTACTGCAAGAATAACTACTTGAAGCGAATATGCTTTGTAATATTGCACTGGGGAGCCGTGGATTTTTAAAATGCATCTTTTTTTTTGTGATATGTTAAAAAGAAAATCTTGGCTGATTACAGCACGTTAGCTTTGCTGCTGCTCCAGTTCCATTTAAGGAAAAAAAAAAAGGTTTTATATTCCCTCCCACTGTTTCTCAACTAAAACAGAACTTAGTTGCCTGCTGATCCTGCTGGCTTTTTTAAATGAAAAAGTTATTCTTCTTAAACTACTGGAAAATTATGTTTAAAAATCAGCATAATTTCATTGCCTTTTATTTCTGTCTGTCATAAAAACTGCTAGGCTGCTTTCTGAAACAAACCAATGTAATTTAAAGCACAGATTTAGTTATAGTTATGAATATACTGGCTGAAAAATATTTTGATGATACAGAGATATTAGCCCCTCTACAGTAAAATTTGCTGTGTGCATACACTGGGAAAAAAAATCTGTGTCTATAGGTGCCTCTATATTCATAACAGATAACTGCATAAAACTGAGTGTTGGCGAATCAGTAAAGAGTGACTTTGCTTAACCTGTGTAATAGATGTGCTTCAGCCATTTAAATTGCAGAAGACAGAGAAATTAATTCAGAATTATGACACTGCATGCCTTTTTTTTATAGGAATGGTAAAGACAGTCAAAAGAAGAGGGATTAAAATACTTCACTTGACAGTATTTAATTGTTTTGCATAATCGCCCATGTCTCTTCAACAGGGAGGAGGCACATTGGAAAAAACCACAATGGTGACAATTTAAAAGCTTGCTTAAAAGTCAAAACTCACATTCTGTTCTGAATCTCATGTTTATAAAAATTTGGGGTGTTTCATAAAACTAGAATATTTGGGTGAATTTCCAAGCATTCTGTTTTCATTTACACCTTTGGAATGACTGTATACAGATCCTTGTCAGTTCTACCTGTTAGTAGAGAATTATTGTCTGCAAGAAAGGAGATAATGGTGTGAGCTATACTACCTATACAGCCTGGTAAACCTCCATGTTCCCTCTAGTGAGTAGTTCAGTGTGCAAGACAAGGGTTGCAAGACAAGAATAACTGCCAAGACCTTACATAAGCCAGAGATCTTCACTGGAAAGATTATTCTGCAACAGACTTTTACTTTCTTACTAAGTAGGAGGCAAGGGAAACACTGACTGCACTGGTGGAAGTTCCTGTGATGCAAAATCTTCTCCATCTCCCAGTTTCTAACAGTTAGTAACTTTTACTGTTGAAACCATGTGCTTGACTGTGGCTGAAAAAGACTATAAATACTTGGAGTGCACAGTTTACACATTTTATATTCAGCCAACTGACCATCAACTGATCTTATTAGAAAGTTCAAACAAAATTACTACTCTGTATTGCAGGTTTCCAGTTCTATGAGGAACCTTTTGGAGTCTGGTCTTTTCCCTCCTGTGTATACCATTATTTTAGGGAAGGTATCACACAGTTCTGGAACTGTTTAAATAGCATCTGAATAAAAATTAGCTGGGAAAAGAAACAGTGGATGTATCTTTTTGCCTTTGAGCAATATAACTTTCCAGGTTAGCATGTGTGACCAAGATTGCAGAGTTTGTCACATACTTAAAAATGAGCAAAGAGAGCTTCTATTACTTTTTGACTGTGAAGGAATTCAGCTTATAGTAATAATCTTACCTTGTGCTCCAAGGTTTCTAGAGAAAAATTTGTTTGCTGCTGTCTCACTCAGAACCTGAACAAGTTATTACTGCAGCAACTGTCATATTAACAATTCTTTAAAACATTTGAAGTAAGTGCCATAATATATCAGAGCTATGACCCAGCAATCCTAGTGTCCTGTCTTTAGCATCTTCTGGGACTGGATGTTTCAGAGACAAGAAAAACAAATATTCTTACTTAAACACTGTACGTTGGCTTATGAGCACAGTCACTTTCTATGAGTAACATAACATTCATTCTTAGAGTGGTGGGAAGTCTCTTCCACCAACACAGATTTGAACTGTTTCCCCAGCAGTAGCCCTTAAGCATTTCAAGGAAGTAGACACAGTCTTGTAAAGTTCACTGTGCTCCTGCCTGTACTCCTCAGAGATTGTTTCTAACTCATTACTGCAAGTGGGCGAGTGCCTTTTTCAAGCCCTGTAAAATTGGAAAATTTAACAGATGGTAGATATGGCCTATATGCCTGGAGTCCCTTAGTATCACTCTGTCATGTTTCCAAATCTACTTTTCAATGTGCTTTCCCTTGGAAGTCATTGGAAAATTCCTGTTGGGTTCTATTATTATGATATCCTTTCCACTTTTTGTTTTATGTTGTTATTTCAGTGCTGTAATTAAGTCTTTTTTCATTATGTATTTTTAGTAGATTTTGACAGAAGGATATTTGGTCAGGCTAAGACTTGTACCTCCTTCAACATACTTCAGGGAACTATGAATTATTTTCAGAGGGGTTTTGAGTTTACATCAAATCTACTGCTTCCACCATTTCCCATGGGTTATCACCACATTTACAGCTTGGTTTTCCTCCTCACATCACATATTTTGAAACTGTTGTGTATTGACATCAACCTAGACCATTGACTAGCCTAAAATAATCATTACTATATATAAATATAAAACAAATGTACATAAATATTATAACAAATATAATTATTTTTTTGCATACTTGTAACAAAATCTTACTGTTGGGATGTTTGGCACACACAGCATAAAAAAGAGTTATAGAAAACAGAGAGTCGCAATGTTTGCCTGAATTTTCTCCTTGTCATATTTGATGACATGTCCCTTTAGTACAAGACCTTTAAATTTTTAGCATATGTTTTCTCTAATTGCTAAGGGAGAAATTATCTTCCTGACAGCAAGTAGGGCATAAAAAAGTGATGCTTGTAACATCTACATGCTTTCCTGCCTGTTGTAGATTTGTCTATAACATTCAAATATTTTAGAACCGAGGAGGAGGGACTATGCAGGAGAAGAGGGAAATTGCGGCGACAAATTTTACCTGAGATTCTGTAATGAGTGGCAGCACTAGCTAAACAGCAATATTAGGCCACCTTCCATCACAAGTGTCTATTGAACTCAGTCACAAAATTACTGTTGACTTCAAAGATGGTGGAACTGTGGGTCCAGCAGTGTTTGCATTGAATACTTACTGCTTGCAAATAGGCTGAACATTTCAAGATGTGGAATTCAAGGACAATATTGGGAGGAATAGTTAGTGAACTCTGCCTGCACTCCAAAATTAACCCAAGGTCACTTTGGAATGATCTGCCCAGTACTACTGAGTGTTTGAGTCAGGCACCTAGATTTGAAGTAGTAGAAAAACAAGCTTTAATTTTTGTATTGAAGCAAGGCTGTAATCTATTGTGAAGTTTTCCATTCTCTTCTATGCATATGATAGATAAGACCTTTCAATATCTGCATGTGAGTGCACATGTATAGTTTTGCAGGCACGTAATATTCCTCTCCAGGTTATTCCTCTCATAATATTCCTAGTTTGGATTGCTGAAATGTAATTGAATTCTAGAGGTTGAAACACAGCTAGAAAATGGTGCTAGTAACTAAATTAAAAATTAAACTATTATAGTTAATTTTTTAATAAAATTAATTAACAACTGAATTTCAGTAATGTATTAAAAATATTTTGTAAAATGCCATTTTCTATTTTAAATTGATAATCATTTTCAGTAATTGAACTTCTATCACAGTACAGCAACACATAAAATGGTATTGTTGTTGTTAGAATTTGATACAACCTCACTGTGCTGGGTATGTTGAGGCAGTTGATAGGAAACCTGGTTTGTGACACACAGGGGAAGTTTTGTTCTCTTGAGCCAAATGTGGAGAGGGCTGCCCAGGGGGTTTGTGGAGTCTCCTTCTCTGGAGACGTTTGAAACCCACCTGGACCTGGTCTGGGTGATCCTGCTGTGGCAGAGGGATTGGACTAGATGATCTTTTGAGGTCCCTTCTGATCCCTGATGATTCTATGATTTACTGACCTATACATGATCACCTTAAAAAATGTATAGAGTGAATGTTCATTTTCCTTTGTGACAAAGCAGGTTTGGTATTCTTGAAACATAACAATATTCCCATCCCAACAGGTTAAGAATTCTTATTACAATTTCTGCTGCACACTATAGACTAGTCAAAGTAGTCAATATTTTTTGAAGACATTAATTTTTCTGAATTCCTTAATCATAAAAAAAATCCCTCTTTGTTGTTGTTGTGGAGTTTTGTTATTTATTTTTTTTTAGTTGACAGCATTTATTTACATTTTTGAAATTACCTTTCAGCTTCCAAGAGATGGTTTGGAACAAACAAATACAAAATAATTTCAGCAAATTCTGTTTCTTACTCATGCTTCCCTTTACCCTAATTTGGCATCAGTTCATATTTTCAAAGCTTTGAATTGTTCTGATACAGGAGAGGAAAAAAAATCAGGTGAAAAATTCCCATGGGATAAGAAAGAGCTTGCTATCTTGATCTACACCTAATTTATCTCTTCAGCATTCAAGGACATTTCTTGGTCTGGCAAATAAGGTATTAGCAGTCAGCTGAATACCAGTGCCACTTCACAGAGGCTTTGGTGCTCATGTTCTGTTATGGAGTAAACATTTTGTCTTACTGATGGATTTTTTGCAAATTCATCTTCCTTGGAAGACAGTATTTTCTTTCAGCTTCTTAGAACTGTATTCTGCTAGCATGATGGTTGGATGGCTTATGTTGCAGCTATCAGGCTTGTGTATGTATACTAGAAAAGTACATTATCTTTGCTTCAGGGATCACCACTGCCTGCCTTTATTTATACTCCACTACTGTACCCTCCAGCCCTGTCATTGCAATAGTATTCTTGAAGACAGTTTGATCCAAAGCACATTACAGAATTACAAACTCTCTTAAGAGTTTTGTGGCAATGTGGCAAAAATGGTTATAACTTTTGAAATGCTGTGGAAATGTTTGCTGGAAGCCAATAAATTTCCTTGCAAAAATGTCACAAACAAGTGGAAGTGAATATAAAATCTGGGAAATCATTCAGATTTTTACAAAGACAAAATAAAAGAAAAGAAAATTAAACATCCAACCCCTCTAAACTCTTGGGTTTTGACCAGCTTTAATCAATTCTTTATGACATTCTCATTAGTCCAGTCTTCAAGGTTAGTGTATTGAGTGTTCTAGCCGAAGAGGAGCTTGGAAAGGAAATGTCATGATACACCATGCTTATATGGATAAATACCCGTGTGTCACTTTTACGGACTGGTGTCAGTGCTACATTTATTTACTTGGGACACTGGTGATGATGTGTAAGCCATTTTGTTCCAGGAGAACAATGCACTGGGATTTTTTTAAGCTTAAATTCTGGTTTACTCAAGGCCTTCAACACCCACTTTAGATGAGGGTGGAAAAAATCTTGGCAAGCGGATGCTCTGAGGGGGCACATGGAGGCGTGTGTAATCATCTTGCCAGTTTAATTAACAGTGCTTTTGACTGATATGTGTTAATGAGGATAATGTACAGTATGGAGGGAAAGAACCCTGTGTGCTATATTAAAGGGACAGGTGCTGGGCGTACTGAAAAGTTCATGCTACTAAAAGGAAATAAAGTGTATGAAATGACTTAGAAAGTGAGAGAGAGGAAACATTTATGAGAGCTCTAGTAAGAGAGTAAATCTGTGCACACAGTTTATGTGACTTCAAAGTGGCTCATAGTGGAAAAAGAGGCAGTGGAGAAAAATCTGCCTGTTGTCAGTACAGTTCTGCATAGGGAAAAGTAGCTTCTGCCTCCCTGTGTCTGGAGGACCTCACCATATTGTCCTAACTCTGTCAATGCTCTGTTGTGCATAGATGTTCTTAAGAGTAGGACTAAGTGTAACACATTTGACATTCTGAGCTACTTCCTCTGAAATGACACCATTTAGAGTGAAGAGCAATCAATGAAAAATTTCCTTCTACATAAGGGCCTGATCTTCTGATATTGCAAGAGCCTCCTGCAAGGTGCTGAGTGTCCTCAATTCTAAGTAAAATCAACAAGATTTGGCACAGGAATTTTTAAGTCTACTAATTTATGGGATATTTTTATCCCCTTTCCTTTGCTTTGAAAGCAGAACTTTACAGGATTCATTACCAGCCTGAAAGAAAGGTGAGAGTTCAGCGTAGCAAGCTTATTTATGTTTAAGATATCCTTAGAGATGGGCATGCCCTATAAGGGTTTTAAGCATCGATAGAATTTGTGTCTTACGGTCTTTACTCCAAGAATGCTGGATACAAGTGTTTCCAGCATTAAATTTTCACTTACAGGAAACAATTGTATTGGTGGTCCAAGAAAGCTAAGTTCTTATTGAGTGTCTCAGGCTGCATTGCAACATTATTTTTTGCCATTATCTTTGGAAAAGATCTAACAAAGTTCAGATATTCTTGTCTCAATATAATTTTCTGCCTTCAGTGTTCACACTATTTAAGGTTTTCTATTGATTTCTTTTTTAAAAAAGTTTTAATCTTTCTACAACATTTTTGTATTTTAAAATGAACCCTTTAAATACAAGTTACAAAAAGGAGAGGCTTATAGCACTCTATTGCTTGAATATTCTTTATGTGTGTTTGTCCTAAACAAAAATGTCAGAATGCAGTGCATTGAGATTTGTTTAGAACTGTAAGTATACGTGGATGTTTATGGAACCAAAAAGGTCACATGAAGATAGCCTGTTCCACCCCTTTGAAAAGAAGAACTCAGCTCCGAGAAAGTATTTCCTCTTCTACCAGGGGCTGTGCTTGTTCTCTGTGAATCTTCTGCCAAGACTATGAACGACATAAGAGATCTCCAGGCTTGGAATAGGACCAATGAACAGTATAACAAGGATGGGAAAAATTACATTATACTATCCTTATAACAAAAAAGGATGCCCCAAAGAACTGAAAAAGAAAAAAATAACCAAACCTGATTGGTTTCCCTGATGGAAAAACCCTTTAACATGACCACAATGATAGGAGAAAAGCAGTGTTTGCCCTCGTAGAACAATGACTTCTCCGTAAATAGAATTATACTGATGCAATCCAGAAACATTGCAGATTTTGATGTCTGACTGTGAGAAACAGTGTATCACTGGAGAAGAGTGGCTTCTCAAACTAACTCTTAAACAGGAGTAGAAAAGTAACAAAGCTACCTCTTGGCTTAGGTGTGATTGATTCCAGAGGTAGATTCATGGTTGTTTTCTTATTCAGAAGGGTCTAGATTTATAAATCTTACTTTGCTCTTGCTTCTCAGGAAAAAGGTAAAACTACATTTTCTTTAGATTTTAATGAGTCCCATTGAAAATGACTAAATGTGTCTAAAAGCAAGGATTAAAAAGTCAATTTGTAATCCCCTTTTCTCCTGTAACAAGTTTTACTGTCTTTCTTCAATTAGAGAGGGGTTAAAATCCAAGACAATGTTGGCATAAGATCACATGAGTATAAACTGGTTGTAAACACATCTAAGAGAAAAATGAGATTTATAACTAGCAGAGGAGTGAAGTTCTGGAACAGTTTTCAAACAGGAGCAATGAAAAAAAAAAGGATTTAAACAAAGAGTTTGATACATTTATTAACACAACTGTATGACCTTGTTGCCTCTATTAGCCGTAGACTTGACTTGATTACATTGGAATTCTATTTCTTTTTTCCCAAAGTAATGATGCAAGCTTAAGTATTTGTGATGCAGAAATTCAACACATTGAAAAAAGAATCCCTTGAGTAAACAGAAAGTAAAGCAATCTGGTATCAGCTCTTACCTGTAATAAACTGACATCAGTAACGTTCAGACAAAAGACAGAAATGGGCACTACATTTGCCCCAGTTTTGACCTTCATTACTTCTTTCTCCAAGTATTGGAGATTTCAGACGTTAATTTTATTCCATCTCTATTCAAAGCAGACATGACCAAAAACATTGGCTGAATGTATTGCTATTCATTTTAGGGTCAGGATCTCATCCTCCCTGGACAGCTTTACACATAATAAAAGAACTAACATCCAGCAG
Source organism: Upupa epops (assembly GCA_013397515.1). Lineage (NCBI taxonomy): Eukaryota > Metazoa > Chordata > Aves > Bucerotiformes > Upupidae > Upupa > Upupa epops. Next base: position 91,429 of record VZRI01004138.1, read on the forward strand.
AGTTGAAAGCCTTCAATAGATCAAGGATCAGGCTCTCAATTTTAGGATCTGTGCCTCAACAAAGCATCTCTTTAACCCTTTGTACTAACTTAATTCTAATTGAAGCATATGCCTAAATATTTAGATGACTGCAGCAGGCTTCAGTGAATGCTTAAAGTTAAGATTACACATAAAGACTTTATCAAATTGAAACCCTGCTTAACCTACAGGAAGCACAGGCTATTAATAGTTGATGGTATTTGAATAATCAGCAATACAATTCTCTCCATTATTTTCATTTATTACATTTTCATTATAAATAAAGTCACAGAGATACTGTAAAAAGTTAATAGTAACATATACTGAGCCATACACTCAAGAGAGGAAAAGAAAGGAGTGGGATAAAATACATATTCTTTCATATAACTTAAAGCATCACTGTACATTCACCATAAAACAGCAAATATGAAATTATAGCAGAAGCTTTGTCTTTTTTCCAATGTAAACAATGAATAAAACATAAATTATAACATTACACACACTGTTCTTGCCCATTATTATCTAATGATACTTCGATGTTTTTCATTCAAGTATCTCTATCATTGTATGCTTAACTGTTTTCCTATCAGTTGTATCCCTGTTAGATTTCTTGCTTTCCTACACACAATTTGTTATAGGGTTCAACCAGTGTTATTTCCTGTGCTAGTAAAGCATTTTTATTCTTCTGTTTAGCATCCCATTATAAATTTCAGGGTACTCATTTAAATGTATCTAACATTCTCTCCAGATACTGGATAATAGTTTTGACTGATTGTTCTTACTGGGAATAATACTTTTTTTCTGTAGGTTGTTTTTTTTTTTTTTAATAAAAATATCTTCATACATTATTATAGTCTGAGTCTTCAGTCTTTTTTCTCCCTTCTGTATAATCTGATAGATATCCTGAAATATTTGCGATCAAGTTTGAAAACAGCAGGTGTCAAAACCTCAGACTGAGCATAATAATCATAATGATTTGAAGAAAAACAGTAAGCTCCATGGAACTGGCAATAAAGTCAGAGAACTAAATGTGTCATTTTTCGAAGGATGATGATACTTACAAATAAATCCTTAATAAAACCAGATCTTGCATTTTTCTTTTGCACAATATTAAGCTTCATATACAAATTGAATAATTTTATTTCCATTGTAACTTTTCCACTTTAACAGCATACAGTCCATCAGCATATAACAAAGGTAAACATTCCCTTAGAGTTATAAAAATAAGCCCTCTTAAACACCCATTCCAACAACTTTTACATTTACATCTAACATTTTTTATACACAGAAATAATTATCAATCAAAAATATTGTCTGTTGAGGGTTATGGCTCAATTCTTTGCATATATTTTAATTTAGAAAATAGATTTTGCTGTTGAAAATAACATTAGCGCCTCTGTTAGAGAACAGTTTTATAATTAGGCGAATACTGTACCATAAAATACTCATCACCATAGCAATGGTTTTTCATGGGGCATAAGTAAGTTGATAACAGAGGCAATACATTTACTACAGAGACTATTGTAGTTGAATAATGTAAAGATATAACTTCTAGCAAAGCACATACTAACATAAGAAATCATGGCACAGTCACACTACATATTGACATTAAGAGTCATTTTAATGAAATGCATTAATATTTTATTATAGCATCCTTCATACAAAGCATAATAACATTGCAGTGTCTTACAACGTAGTGTCTCATATACTGCCTCTCATCTTGAAGGGTCATGTGTTTGTGTGTGTCTAGGAATCACTTCAACCATTCCTGAAATTCCTTTATTTATTTATATGTATTGTTTTAATATTAACCACTGCAGTGTCTCAATTGTCATGAATCTCTCTGGAGAGTAGAAGAGTTTTTTAAAAGTGACTTGTGTCCCCAAACAACATTTGAATTCTGGCAGGGAAAAAGTGTTAGTCTATTCAGCTGAAGTCCAGAACAGAAATTCAGGTAGGCAGAATGCAATTATTCCAATTTGAAATCAGACATAGTACTGGGGATCCTATTGTGAAAATTACTGTGAGGTCTGGAATGCAGGCAGATTTCTCATTTTAACAATTTTTATAGCACAGCCAACTCCAAATGCCTGGCTCCCTCAGCTGCTTCTGATAAGCCTTTGCTGTCAGGACTCTTCAAACTTGTAGATCTTCTATGGAATCACTCCAGGACCTTGGTGTCCTTCTTGAGTACTAAGGTACTCAAAACTGAACACAGTACTCAAGGTGTGGCCTCACCAGTGCCAAGTACAGGAGAATGATCACTTCCATACTTCTCTTGGCTACACTGACACAAAGCGGGATGCCATTGGCATTCTTGGCACCTGAGCACAATGCTCACTCACATTTAGCTGCTTGTGAATTAATACAGGTACCAGATGTCATTCTTTCAACTAGCTTTCCAGCCACTCTTCCCTAGTCTGTAGCATTTAATATTGGGTTGTTGTGACCTGGCATTTGTCCTAGTTGAAGCTCATGCTATTGTCCTCAACTTATCATTTCTGCCTTTATAGATTCATAGATTCATAGAATGGTTCAGGTTGAAAGGGACCTTAAAGATCATCTAGTTCCAACTTCCCTGCCATGAGCAGGGCCACCCCACACTAGACCAGGTTGCTCAAGGCCCCATCCAATCTGACCTTGAACACTTCCAGGGAGGGGGCAGCCACAACCTCCCTGGACAACCTGTCCCAGTGTCTCACCACCCTCATCAGGAAGAACTTCCTCCTGACTTCCAGTCTAAACCTACCCTCTTCCAGCTTGAAACCATTGCCCCAGGACCAACCACTACAAGCCCTTGGAAACAGCCCCTCCCCAGCTTTCCTGTAGCCCCCTTCAGGTACTGGAAGGCCACTCTAAGATCTCCTCTGAGTCTCCTCTTCTCCAGGTTGAACAGCTCCAACTGTCTCAGACTGTCCCCGTAGGAGAGGTGCTCCAGCCCTCCAATCACCCTTGTGGCCCTCCTCCAGACATTCCAACAGTTCAATATCTTTCCTATGTTGAGGGGTCCATAACTGGGTGAAGTACTCCAGATAGGGTCTCATGAGAGCAGAATAGAGGGAGAGGATCACCTACTAGTCGCGCTTCTCTGGATGCAGCCCAGGATGCGGGTGGCTTTCTGGGCCACAAGTGAATATTGATAGCTCATGTTGAGTTTTTTTGTTGACCAACACCCTCGAGTCCTTCTTCTCAAGGCTGCTCTCAATCTGTTCCCCACCCATCCTGTATTTGTACCTGGGATTACCTTGACCCAGGCTCAGGACCTTGCACTCTCATGAGGTTGGCACCGGCCCATCTCGCAAGCCNAAGTACTCCAGATAGGGTCTCATGAGAGCAGAATAGAGGGAGAGGATCACCTACTAGTCGCGCTTCTCTGGATGCAGCCCAGGATGCGGGTGGCTTTCTGGGCCACAAGTGAATATTGATAGCTCATGTTGAGTTTTTTTGTTGACCAACACCCTCGAGTCCTTCTTCTCAAGGCTGCTCTCAATCTGTTCCCCACCCATCCTGTATTTGTACCTGGGATTACCTTGACCCAGGCTCAGGACCTTGCACTCTCATGAGGTTGGCACCGGCCCATCTCGCAAGCCTGTCCAGATCCCTTTGGATGGCCTCCCTTCCTTCCAGTGTGTCCCATGTAGCTTGGTGTGTGGCATATGATCAGGGTGGGCAAACAGTGTGGGACATGTCAGCCAGGGCATGACACAGTAGGGTATGCAGGAAGAGGACCACACCCTCATAGAACCACTGCCCAGGGAATTGCTCTGGGTGTTTGCCAAAAGAATGAGCACTTGTCTCCAAGCTGAAACCAGTGCCTCTACAGAGAAGGGCCTTATGATGTCTGATGCTTTTACCCAGATGGAACTCACAGGGACAGAGACTTAAATGCAGACAGTTGGTTGCACTAAGTGCCCAGATCCTTCGCCTACAGTACATAACCTGTCTTACACCGGAAACTGTAGCACCATCAGGATGTGCTGCTGTTCTGCAAGACTTGGGAACCTGGAGAGCTGGGCAAACTAAATGAAGTTCAACAAAGGCAAGCGCAAGATCCTGCACCTAGAGATGAATTATTCTACTTGCCAGTACAAGCTGAAGTGCTGGAAAGCAGCTCTTTGGAGAACAACCTGTGAGTTCTGGTGGACAACAGGTTGACAATGAACCAGCAATGTGTCCTTGACCGCAAGAAGGCAAATGGTCTTGTGGGCTGCATTAAGAGTATAACCCACTGGTCTGGAGAGGTTTTCCTTCCCCTCTACTCTTCACTTGTGAGACCACATCTGGAGTATGGCATCCAGTTATGGCCTCGACAGTTCAACAAAGAAAATGAACTCCTGGAAAAAGTCCAGTACAGGGTCACAAAGATGATTAAGCAATGGAAGCATCTGTCTTAAGAGGAAAGGCTGAGACCTTTCCTCTTAAGGAAGGTCTGTTTAGTATGAAGAAGAGAAAGCTGAGAGGGGACCTTATCTATGCCTATAAGTACCAAATGGTAGGGTGTCAGAAAAATGGGACATCTTGATGGTATCCATCAACTTGATGGTATCCATCAACATGATGGTATCCAGCAACAAGACAAGGGGAAAAGGGCAAAACCCAGGAAGTTCCACCTGAACATTAGGAAAAACTTTACTTTGAGGATGACAGAGCACCAGAACAGGCTGTCCTGAAAGGCTGTAGAGTTGTCTTCTTTCCAGATATTCAAATCAACCTGAATGTGTTCCTGTGCAAACTTGCTCCAGTTGAATTTGCTTTATCAGGGGAGGTTGGACTAGATGGTCTAGATGATCCTGCTATGGCAGGGGGATTGGACTAGATGATCTTTTGAGGACCCTTCCAATCCCTAATGATTCTATGATTCTATGATCTTCAGAGGTCCCTTCCATTCTGTGATTCTGTGATCTCAATAGGATCTCAGTAGTTAAGTAAGTACTGCATACAATCATAACAAGGCCTACAGTAGTTATTTTCCAGAAAACAATTAGATTACAATTTGTTCTTTCCTTTTTTTGGTGGAGACTGGACTATATTTGTCCAAATAACTGAGTGATATCCTCTTTCCATGAAATGCTTTAAATTATGGAGAAGTCAAAGAATGAAGCTTGCTTTATTGGTAAAACAGAAGGAAAGAGCTAGATTTATACAACCCATGAAAACTGTCCATAAAATCTCACTTGTTCTCTAGAGACATTTGTAGCAATGTCCCTGTCATGAGTATTCATCTGATTAAAACATTTTTTTCTAAAATATTACTAAATTACATTAAGGACTCTTGAAATAAAATTTAAAAATAAGAGCTCTGAGATTTGATAGAAGAGCTCTGACAGTCAGAGCTATTATCTGCTGTTCAAGGTATTTCATCTTTAGTGACCCGACCATGTAATAACATGATATCTCTTCTGAGACTAAAGTCACTGAGAATTGAGGTTACTTGGTCAGAATAAGCTTTCCACCTTTCAAATCTACTGAGAACATCTTTTGAGTATTCCATATTTGAAAACTATTTTACACCTATTGCTTCTGTTGTTAGGTGCACAAACCCCTAGAATTATGGAGCATGTTTCCCTTGAAATTATACCCAAGGAATTTGTGATGTTTCTGTTTTGCTTAATGAGTTTAATTTTTTTATAGAATGAGAGGGTTTGAACATTGTGTACTATCCGTGTTAGGAACACGTGTGAAATAAGAAGACGACTTGTTATGAAAGGAGAGAACTGGTCGTGTGCCGTATTTCTCTTGCAGTGCTTCTAAACCCCTGATATTTAAATGAGACAAAAGACTGATGCCCTTTCTACTGTGGCTTATTTTTTTTAATATTGGCCAGGCAGCATTGGATGCATAGGGGATACTCAAAGCAGAATCTACATGAGGGAATTCTAATCTAGGGCTATCACAGCTAATGGATTTATCTTTTTTAAAGAAATAGAATGATGTAAATTATGTCAGGTAATTCTATAAGCATTCTATTTAGAAGGCAGGAATCTGCATAACATTTTTTACAGCATACCAGATAGTGAGGTTGACATTGCAAGAAAGACATGGTTTGTTTCAGTCCTATGCCTTTTTATTATCACATCTTATTACATTATGTTTTGAGATAAAAATCACACCTAGGGCAGTTGAATACATTCAGTTTCACCTCCTCCCTCACAGGTGTCCCTCGAGGTACATTGTTATGTTACAGTATCGCACTCCTTGTCATATCTTATTGCTTACTTGCAGATTGTGGGAATATTTTGAATTCTGACAGAGTGGGCACAGCCTCTGAGCATCAGCTCCAGTTTGCACTAATGTAATGTGCCACTGTACCAGTCCTAAAGACAACAAAAGCAAAAAAAAAAATCTGCAAAAACCTACTGAAGACATCTCTGGGAAATCAATGTTGCTCACTCTGTATTATCTATCAATTTATCTATTTTAAGTACAATCACAAGAACATCCTCCCTGTCACCTTGGTACTAGTGCCAAGAAAATATTACAGACCACATTAAAAATTCTGGCTTCCTTGGTGTTTAGGGTTCAGTACACACACTGATCGACTTCAAGTCTTGGCCACTTTGCTGTGTGGCTTTTGGGGCTGGAGGAATGATGAGGATGCAGACTAGAGAAGGGGTGAGCCATGTCTGTGTTTATTCCCTGAGAAGTGTCAGGCAACCCAGAGCTGGAAAATGAAGTTTCTCTGCAATGAGGCAGAATTTCCATCTCTTTTCTCACTGTGAAATGGAGGAAATAAAAGATTTAGGATGTGAAGGACAGTAAAAAAAAAGATGAGATAACATTCTTTCCTGTAGGCCAGACATTTTATGCCAAGTAAAAAACAAAGGATGCAAAAATGATGGAACAGTGTAAAGGGGAGCTAAAACTCAGAACTTCCTATTGGAAAATTGTCAGAAGTCAGTCTAAAGACTCCTTCTTGGATTTGGATATAGCACGTGCTGCAACATGTAGTGGAGAAGACTGGCAGCAACATCCTGGGTGGGAATATCTGGGATGTGCCCCTCATTTCAGCATTCTCTTGTGACAACAGCCCATAGGTTTCCTGGCTGGTTCAACAGCCATAAAGTAATCAGTGCTGGGGAAGAAAAAATGGCCTGGGCACCTTCTGCAAGGGTCTCAATTTCCAACAAGAGCCATCAGGTTTGAGAGAGTGAATACAGGAGTACCCAGATTCAAACTGTATCTTAGATAAGCGTAACAAAACTGCAGAGACCTGTGTGGCAGCCTGGATGTGCAGTTGCAATTTAGAAGATTCTGAGGGCTGCCTAAGTGATTTTAAGGGTCTCTTCAGCCTTTGAAACAATCTAGGAGCAGCAAGATTGCAGAAGTGCTTAAAATGGTACAGATAAAAACCCAAGACCTTATGATGGACTTCAAATGTCTAAGCATTTGCTGCAGCAGGGCATGTATAACTAAAAGATCACCTCACCTGAGCAATTTAGGAACATGAAAAACGCTGCTTCTGTGAGGCAGAAGAGAGCGAAGACCAGCTTTCACTAAAAGAAGAAAAAGTGAAAAACAAAGTTGTCTGTCACATCATAAGTATATTAATGTGCTTTAGTGGTCTTAAAGAAATCAAGTTTTTTCATTCAAACCTTCAGCTATTCTAGTGAATAAAGATTTAACTGCCAAACTCAGCAAGCTTGAGCTGTTCATTTTTTGGCTTAAGTCTCTAATACAGCTTCTTAAAAGGATGTTTGATTGAAGTGACCACATAGTTGGGACATGTGTGAATTTTCTCTTCTGTTGAGCACTTCACAGATTGATTTCTATTTTTGATTCTACTTAATTGCAGCTGTTAGAAGACCTGCTGATGGATGAACCATGGCAGAGAAGGATAAAGTAGAGATTTAGTTATATAACCTTCAATTAATACTGAAAGCATTGTTCACTTGGCTCTCCTGTGACAACAAGTATAAACACAAGAAAAAATTCAATATAGAAAGCAGAGTTTGCTTTTAGTTTGCTTTACACACATATCCACAGTCCTTTTTGAGCCTGATTCCGCTGTACTTATCTTTGCTATGTAATACCTCTGTTGTTAATAATCAGAAGTTAAATATTTCTGGTTTCATTTGGCAATAATTTGTTTTCTTGAAAAATAAACCAGTCATCCTTGTTGCATTTGAAAAGGAAGGTGTACTAGTGATGACTGTAGTCATGAAGGATGATGGAGATGGTCTTGAAGACTTTATAACCACCCCAGCCTCAGGTTTTTTCTGAACATTTGCAAGTCAGAGGCTTGTGTATATTGCTCTCTATTCAGTAATGTGCTTTTATGCTTAGTGAGGAAATGAAGTTCACATTCTTACACTGGTATCTCTCAGCTGCAGCTGCTTTGTAACCTGTCTTCAGGGGCAGGACAGTTCACAGTCCAACAAATTTAGGCTGGCTACAAGTTATTGCACAGTTTCAGAGTAATATTATGTAAAGATTTCCCTGCTGTCAACTTCAGCCAGCTTTATCTGTTCATCTAGCATGGAAGACAGCCATGCACACTGCAGTTCTGCATTTTATTTTAGATTTAAACCCTGTTGATACACATGCAAATGGCAAGCAGCTAATGGATCTCAAACGATCAAAGAGTGGTCTCTTGCCCAGATTTGGGAGGCAAAGGTAGGTAGGCAGCTCAGCAGACGTGAGATATGTGGGACTCTGTACATCACATACAGTTCTTCTGCCATTTATCATAAGGCAGAAATAAACAGGGCGCCACTAAGTTTAAACTGCTTGGCTACACCCCTTGAGGCAGGAACAAAGGTTTAGTCATACTGTCGGGATCTGTCTTGACACTGTTATACACTTTCAAGTGTGGGAGGTCATATGAGTCTATCTGAAAGAGCAGGAAGGCTGGCTCAGACATTACCCAGCAGAAAAAGCAAAGTTGCAGTCATTGCAAAAGCTTCTTCTTTCTTTACTTTCTTCTCTTTTCACTCTCTCACACACTTTTTTTTTTTTCTCCTTTATTTTTCTGCTTTTTCTCCTTTTTGGGCCATGCATGTCTACAGGCCACAGAGACTTGAGGAGCAGCCTGAGATATGAAGAGCTTATGGAAATGAGCTCTCCTCCTCCTCGTGTGGACTGCTAATCCTGATTCAACAAGATTTTTAATTCTCCCTCCGTGGCTGTGCAAACAATTTGATGATCCCCAAGAGTTGCTCCAATCCAAGGCAGGAGTAACTTTCAGGTGCAGCTGTGAACAGGATTTTGGTTAAAGTTAAATTCATAAATATTTGCTAATGAAGCAGACTCTTTAAGTGCCAAACAAGCCCAAGGTGGGGGAGTGGAGTGTCGCCAAAGAAGGGAGAGAAAGATACTCCCAAGTTTTTGCATGCTCATTTAAATACTTTTCAGTAATACTGATATTTTATATAATATTTGCCTTATTTATGTATTTATGTATTTTGCTTTGATGGGGGATTAGTTTTCTCACTGCAGTCTTCTTTTGATTGATGCAGTGTGCCTGCTCACTTTCAGATATGGTTGAAGAAGAAGCAGCATCAGTTAGGTGACTGTGTTTAAAATGGGTAACACAGAATGTTTTAAACCTTTAATATTTCATACAGGCATTTAGTCTTACAACTAATTTATTTTATGAGTTGCAAGTTTGTGCCTAGACACTGTTGATTTTGAGTAACTTGATGTTAGATTCCCACCTCAGCATATTAATATTATTTGGAATGTGTGGTTTCCAATACCTTATCACAGTGAGATTCTTTAATAGCCATGAAAAGTGATCTCCTTTATACCATGATATTGTTTTTTTTCCTTGTGAAGACTTTAAGCTATAAATTCTTCAACAAGAAAACCAGCAGTGCCTACAATATGAGATAACTCTGTTAATCATGAAACACATTAGATGTAAGAGTAAATAATTTGTAAAATCATTATTATTTCACAGCTACAGTATGTACACCTTGGGTCAGTTTCACAGTTGATATAAATGAACATTCTTGCATCAGATGTAAATCAACTTTGCTAATTTACTTTTTTTTTTTTTTTGTAATTTGGCAAATAAAATTCTCATTTTAAAAATCAGATACCTCTGAAAGCCAGAATCTCAGTGAAGAGAAAAATAAACAAATAAAAAAAAAATCTGTACTTCAAATCCTTGAAGGGAATTGGCATCTTCTTCATGGCGTTGTGTTTAACTGAACTTCTAAAATTAATCAATTTTATGCCACAAACTGGATACACCTAGTAAAAGATTTATATAAGAACATTACAGGAATACTAGGAGAGGAAAAATATGCTTCTGTCACTTATGCCTGGCATATTTAAACCTTGATTATGCATGCTTAATATTTCCAATTCTTCGGTGTTTAAATTTCAAATATGCTTAGATATAGAAATAATTGTGACATGTCAGCTGTCTTAACATGAATTGGATCAGTAGTGGTACTTCCCATGCATAGCATTGCTTAACAGAAATTAGCATTACTTTATTAGATCTGAAAGTATTAAATGCTCATAAATATATGTTAGTCAACATCTCACTCTCTTACTTTTTTAAGTAGATGGAATACTGTGGTTTTATTATAAAATAAAAACACTACTGATGATTAAATGTTAACTGTGATTTGACCTTGGTATCAGTAAAAGAAGGTGAGGCTAGAACCTGGCCTAGTAATGGAAAAAAGTTTCAATTGAAATCTAAGTAAAACAGAGTCAGTTTACATCTGTCTAATTCTTGCCATGGCTTCTAGGACTCTAGGTTAATGTACAGTTGAGTTTACAGTACAGTAAAGCTCTAAGTTAATGTACAGTTGAGTTTACATCTTTCAACAGTACAAAATTGAGTCATAGGATTGTCTGAGAGAATTCCTATTCACCACTCTCCATGAATGTTTTGCTCTAAGACACTTTGTTCATTAGTAGTTTTCTGGGGGTATTGCGTACCAGTTTGTCTTCTCTCCCGACATTAAAAAATTAGATGTTTACTTGGAGCATGCTAAGTTTCTAGGTGGCACAGGAGGCATCATTATTCAGCCAGCATTTATAACTTTTCCTGAGTTTTCTTCATAACTACTCCTTAGAAGGTCAGACTCTAGAATCACAGACTCATGTAGGTTGGAACGGACATCTAGGGTTATCTTTTCAAAGCTGAGCTAACTGTGATGTTATATTCTATTTCTCAGGGTTTTGTCCTATAGTCTATGACCATAAGTGTTTTTATAAAGTTAGGAGACATATTCAGATGTAGTTGAAACATTGGGAACCCTACAAAAGCAGTCGTAATGGTGTACACCATACTCTTTCCACTAGCACACTACATATTTTCCACTCTATGTATCCAAATGTTGAGTGGGGAAATTATCCCATTCACCTGCTCCTAATAATAGCTCTGAACACAGAACTTCAATGGTTGTTTTAGTTGAGAAAGTGTTCTTTGAGATGCCTGATGATTCATTAAACTTAGCAGAACCAAATGACATTTTAAGGTTTCTAATAAAAAAGAGAAAGAGAGAATGAAAAAAGAAAACAAAACCAGACAGAGTCATCCTAATTTATTCTGTGGCTTTGGGAATCCAGGCACTTACTTATCTTCTAACTCTAAGCACCCACATTTGAAAATACAGGTCATAACTTGGTAAGAAAAGTTACATGAAACTCTTTTGCTAGAGTTATAAAGTGTTAGGCAAATGGTACACCCCCAAAATTAAGCCATCTGCTTGAATAAGCCCTCTGTGGATTGTGTCTCTATATGCTTGTTTTTGTGATTCCAGTGAAGGCGATGGATTTTCATAGATAACACAGATCACTGTTTGGCTCTATGAGCCACCCATAATTGAAAGGTCTGTGTCACAGCCTGAATTCTGGTTCATAACATTAATACAGTTTCCTGATATATTGGGATCTGTTAGATTTTGTTCTCATTTTCTATTCATTTGCTGCTTTTGGAAGAAGTACATTACAAATGCAGCCACAAATAATATTCAGGTTCTGGCACCTTGGAGAGAGCTTTCACAAAACATCAAGGAGGAAATAGGCGCACACAGAACCTGTGAAGAAAATACAGTAGGTTGTACATACACTTCTCCCACTCATTGTTTGCAATTTGCACCATTTGTGTCAGTGCTTGTAGGCAGCACTAGAAAACAAGCCACTGTGAAACGTAGCCTTGGGACTGAAACTATTAAAGAGCTCATGACTTCACTTCCTTTCCTCAGCTTTACTTGCTTATAAAACCCTGTGTGATGGAGAGAGCATTCCTACTTAACCTACACTTTCACGGGACTTTAATGTAATTTTCCCTAATCATCTATGTAGAAAATCTTTCAGACAGCCCTGGAAATGCCTTTATCAGCTCACATAATTACAGTGAGTTGCAGGCTGAGTGCTACTCCAGCACTTGGTGTGATCCACTGTTGTATGGTGGGAATGAAGCCCAAATCCCTTCACTCCAGTTCGAGCAAAACCAGGATGTGAACTTGGGTATCCCATCTTCTAAGTGAAGGTCCCGTCTCTCCCTCTGCTGTTGACTACAAGACAGTAAAAAATTTCCATTCAGTTTATTATGATGGGGAGTCCTTCAGTCCTGTAGACCAGTTTATCACAAAATACAATGCTTAAAAACAAACTCAGTTGAAAAATTTCAGTGGTGTATATGTTGAAGAAATATCTGTTTGTTTGCTGTTTGGATAAGGAGAGTAATTATATGATGTGATGCAGTAAATTCTCCAACCAAGAAAGTCTTTTTCTTTGGTTTTTTTTTCAATTATTTAATTTGAGAAAGACCTAAGCCCTGCAATACATCTTAGATGATCACGATAACCCTTTCTGACCTTGAAATCCAAAGTCCTGATTGAGGACCATGCAACTGATGACTTAAGCAAGGCCTTCTCCTCTATTATCTTCTCCAATCAATCTCTTGCTGCATGTACCCTGCCCACATGCTAAAGTATGTTTGCTTTCATTTGACGCTTTTGCAAATTATGGAGTTACCGCCTCAACTCTCAGGCTCCTGACAGCAACTGTAAGAGGAAAAAAATTTAGCTCGATTGCTTATGTGAGATTTTTTATCAATCTGGCCTTAGGTGTGCAGGGATCTTATGATCATCAAGCGCATTCAAGTATGCATTTTAGAACTGGCACTTTACAGAGCTAGTTTTCCTTGTCAAAGCAACAAAAAGCAATTATATAATGTAAACATTTGATTCGCTGTCATGGTGTAGACTGTATTTTTGTTAACCCCACATTCTTAAAAGCATCTTAATTTCAACGGAAAGTGTCTGCATTTGTGTAGAGTCTATGAGGTCAGTTCTCCATTGATGGAATCTTGTTGCTCCTGGAGCCACTAATGGGAGTTAAACATGTGCATCAAGGGGCTAATATTCATATTCACATATTGCTTGGTAAGTCTCTATCCCTGCACTCAAATTCTCTGGTATATCTAAGTAGTGTGAAGATTTTTTTAATTCAAAAATATTTCCACAATTTCGTACTCAAGTCTGCACTTCAATACAGTGTACTATATAAAGAAATTTATTTATGGGGTAGATGTCCTCTGTTGGAAGCCAAAAAGCAGTCTTAAACTGACTTTATCCTAGTTCATATTACAGAAGCCATTAGCTTGTATTATCACTGGTTTGCTGTAAAAAGGCTTTGGGGGGTTACAAGCATTCTCCATGCTTCCCCTGTCCCTCTGTGTCTCTGACATTGTGACACCCCACTGCTTAGAAATTAAAATATGCAGTGTTCCCCACTCTGCATGCAAACAAATGAGTGTTCATACAGCCCATACAAAATAATGGTGTTGACCTTGTTAATAGGAAGATATTCTCCAGCTAAGACTAACTTCCTGCTGCAGTAGACAGATACTAAATGCTTCCTGCCTTATAGATATAAATGAGAAAATAATTTATGTGGACTTTTTTATCTAGCAAAAGCACTATTCCAGCCTTCTAAAGGGAAGGCAGACACTTTTCTGTAGTAAATGCTGTGATATGCTCATCATCCCTGTGTACATTGTGTACAGAAAAAGATTCAGAAAATCTAAGACCTGTGGCTGAAAAATTCACTCTTGGATGCCTACCACAAATAGCCCTTAGTACTCTGTTGCATCCCAGCAGAGCCAAATTAACTCCTGTTTTAAGAAAGATCAGGTTCTGAGGTTCTTCCTGGAGAGTCCTTGCTCCCTTCCTTGCCTGGACTTTTTCACATTGGAAGAGTTCTTTATGGGCAGACAAGAGTCTGTTTGAACCAAACATGCTGTAAGGATGCAGTTGGGAAGGATCATGTAGACGGATTGTGCTGCTTCCAATCATTTGCCAGCAGTCATATGCTTCACAGGAGCAGACTGTAATCTGGGTAATAGCATCTTTTCCTCAGCTAACAATTCTTATTTTGGGCGGAATTGAGACCAGTGCAGAGGTCTCAAGAACTTAATTGGTGCACAGACCCTTTCCTAAAGCTCTTCAAATAGTGCTGGATTTCATCCTTAATGAAGTATTGAGTGGGCTCCCTATGAGTCTCAGGGAAAAATGTATTGCAGTGTTCTGGCACCATTGCTTCCACTTTATGTAAACCCACTCCAGCTTGCTCCATGCTCCTGGCTCAGTGCCTAGCTTTGCAGACAAATGTCAACCTGCCAAATATCTTCCATTTGCATTCCATCCCATTTCAGAGACCATCCAAACCAAACAAACAAAAAAAAAAAAAAAAAGAAAGGGGAGAGGCAGTGACTTGTCGAATTTCCTTCCTTGATCCCTTAGGGAAAGGGGTTATTAGTGAGTGTTGTTGCACAGGCACCACCAAGAAGACTATGGCAGGATGGGAAAGAGGCAGAAAAAATGCCTTTAAATCATAAAACTGTCAGTGAGCTTAAAAACATAAAGCAACATTTTAGCATCAAAGTTGATCAGGTAGGAACTGTTATACATGTTATGGTTTCTAAGAGACTTATTCAAAGACTTTCCTTTTTCCTTCTGATTCATCAGGTGTCAGGTGGACAAATTAATAGATTCATTGGAAAGTTTATTTCTTACTACATAAACACATAGAAATTGTAGAGTATTAATCTATGAATATAAAAAGGGGTTTAAATCACTGCTGTGGGTATCATAAGCTGGTAGTTGTAGTGTTCTTGCAAGAGAGAGGCCATTTAAAGGATAATTCTCAGGAGAAATGAATTCACGTGCTCTGAATATTCCTCTTGAGCGGCTCAGCTGACTAGATAAGGAATTGAGGGAGACCGGTTTCCTAACGGAGATAGCTGGAGTTTACCACTGGGGAAATGAGCCTAAGAGCTTTTACTCATCTTTGCAGTAGAAGGAGGAATGAATGTTGCTGCGGGTCTGTGGCTGCATACATTATGCCTGACAACCAAATGCAAACGAGAGACATTTGTCATGGTCTGAAGCTGGCATAGGGGCACCATGCTGGATATCTCTGAATCAGACAACCTAGAGAATTGGACAGCTGTAGAAGAGAAACACAGATACATACTGGACTTGCTTTCATGGCTGGGCATTTGATAAGAAACGGAGCTGCTAACTCTCGCAATGTCCTTGTGCACTTGGTCTGCACATAGGGGTAGCTGATGCTTGTGTGCAGGTGGGTGGAAATTGTGTTGTCAGGTGAAACTGCAGCAGGCAGTAAGATAGCCTGCCTCAGCTCCCTTCTATATATCTCGTATACCTGTGCTTGGTAAATACATGTTCTACCCTGAGCCCTTTACTGATGAACAATAGGATTGAGATCCAGTTCAAGTCTATTTACATCTCTGAAACCATTGATAGCCAGAAAACAAACTCCTGGGTGAATCTGGTGAATTCTTGTTAGTGCCTTTCAGTAAAATCTGAAAAGTCCCAAAAAATCTTCTAAATGGAAGCAGTACAACTGTGCCTTGCAGACAGACAGCTGGAGGTTTGTGCTAACTTACTGGTTAACCTCTACCTACGTGAAGCCATTCTCTGTCAAACTTTACTCAGATAATTAAAAAATTAGCAATGAGAACAGACTTCATCACCTCAGACCACTGAAAGTAATGATGATTATGTTATAAACCAACATCACAGAAGCTGAACAAAAGCCACATGCCACCAACAACTAAACAAAGTGACTTCCTTCTTAAAAGAACCATAACACATGCATAATTAGCTAATTAAGCTACAAAAAAAAAAAAATATAATTATCCAGTGTAAGTGAAAGGAGGAAAGCAAAAAATAGTTAAAAGGTTACACACAGACACATTGTTTTCTTCTGGAAAGATAACTAAATCGTTCCACCAGGAACTCACCAGGTTTATTTGTGCTTTTCATTCAGAAGTGTACTGAATGGTTTGCTAATTACACATACAACTGGAAATGGCAGAGACTGTTAGCTGTGATTCTTATGGGTGATGAACAGTCTGCCTTGTCCACCCTCACTACAGATTATTTTTTTCTTCTGGGAATTGCTTAAGAGTTCTAAGAGTAAAGAGGTGTCTGGCTGCCATGGATAGGGTTTGGCCTCAGGACATGGCTGTTCTGGTACCACCTCCCCAGGCGCCCTGTGTGGTCCTTGACAGATGACTCAGATGATTCAGGTAAGTGTGTCTTGAGTCCAGACAGAGTCCCCTTCCAGCCTCAGCTCAACTGCCAAAACCCCCATTGTTGTTCACAGCCAGATGAGGAGATCCTCACTGCCTTCAGCTCTGCTGTTGGGCACGCCACCAGGTGTCTTAGTCACAGGCAGTTCAGTACCTAATTCATGCCTCATTGACTAAGGATGTACAGGTGATGCATTATTTTGTGTGTGGTCCCCTTAGGGGTGCAGTCTGCTATGTGATCTCAGTGCATACACAGCCCCCACAGGAGCAGTGAGGATCAGTGCCGCTGCTCCTGCTGCCAACCCACATCCTGAGACTAGGAGACCTTGGAAGAGCTTCCTGCTCTGCGCAAGAGCCTTTGAACCCACCTCTCCAAAAACAAACGGAAGGCAGTGAGGGAGGGGTGCACTACCCATTTTTGCTGTGGAAACTATTCCACTTTGCATTAAATAATTACAGATGCATTAGAGAGAGGGAGATAGGGAGATAGCAAGACCCAGCATGACTCTGGTGGTTTGGGGCCTTCACCTGGAAAGGGAGGGAGCAAATGGAGGCTGCATTAATGATCTAATGATTATTTAAATATTTTATCCAATGGTTGTTTAAAATAAACTACATAAACACTCATTGAAACAACAGATTGCAGCTTAGAACTCCTCCCTTCCAGATGAGTGCCCTAACCAGTAGGACAGAAATACATGCTCAGTCTTGCTTTTCTCTTTGGCCAAATGAATCTTTAAGTGTTTCTTGCAAAGTGAACCAGATTCGGCAGGAGGGATGGAAAGTTACTCCAACAGCTTCCCAGCCAGTATCGGCTAGCAAGAAGAGCTTCTCCAAAGATAAAAGTATCTTCCAGCTCCAGTGTGGGTGCTGTGACCCTGCATGGCATGGGGATGGGCAGGTGTAGAGAAAAAACAGAGTGGGGAATCCCTACCCCTCTTCCTCTGCCCTCTGAAGGATGAGTGCCTAACCACAGGGTAAAGGTTGACTTTGGCCCTAGATGAACCATGGAAAGTCCCATGAGGGTGGATCTGTGCTCCTAACACTGCAGTCCCAGGTGTGGACCTTTATGAAGGCTATGTCATGGGACAGGCAACAAGAAATGCACTCCTGTGCCACCAGATGACGCAGGACTGACTTTTTCTTGAACAGGCACCCTTCATCTCCTGGTGCTTCCGTTTATCTGGAAAGTCTTTCTCCCACTGGTCATACAGTCTGTTTTGGTGACTAACTCTCTTAGGGTGAAGATGCAGTTTCCAGCACTGCAAAGGACTCATTTCAATCCAAGCTTTATAGGCATTTTCAGACTTGATGATAGAAATAAGTAAAAAAGAACTCTCTTCTTAAAGTAAAATTCTTAGTAATTTAGAAATAGGGTACAGAAGGCATGTGTGGAGATTTTGTATCAGTTTGAGGTAGGCTCAAATCTCTCAGACTCAAGAGCGATTTAGCAAATGAAGATCTGACCCTGAAGATTTGTTGACTGAGCCATAGTCACCAACCTGAAACTGCTAGCCTAAATTATCATCTTACAGCACTGACTTTGATTTGGCCTAAACGAATTGACTCTATGGTAAATAGATGCATATGGAGACATAGGTTTCCCTTAATAAAATAGGGTATTGAGACATTATGGCAAAACGTTTATCTGGGTAGTGAGATCATATATTTACCTGGATTTGTTCACTTGAGTACTGAATGTTTTCTCAAATATCCCCTAGTGCATATCTGGCAAGATCTCAAAACATTCTTAACACAAATTGTCTTTGGCCAATAAATACCAGAACAGAAGTGTCCTAGAGGAGAAGATTTATGATATGAGCAATACAAACACACCCATAAATCAGGACAGGAATGCTTTCAGGTAGCACAGTCGGCATTTATGCAAATCACAGTAAAAGCAAAAATAGGCATATAGGACATTTAACCAATGATTTACCTCTCAGCAGCTCACATTAACTAAATACAATCCCAGATTTTGCTTCAGAAACACATGGACATGATCTTAGCTACTTCAGCTTCATTGTTTTTTCTGTAAAACATTTTCTTCTTCCTTAATTTTGCTGAGTTGGTGAATTGGATGCTTCAGATTTCTATGTGTTTAAAATATCAACAAAATTATAAGGAATTGCACTCTTCACCACAAACTTGCATTTTCTGCAGAGGACACTAAAGTATTGTTGACAGCAAGTTGCTTGATTCTTCCGTTCTTTTTCCCTTAACTCTCCAAGTCCAGCATGTACATTTAGGGCAGTGCAGGCAGTGTAACCAGAAGGGGTGTATGAGGGTAGGTGAAAAGAAAGGTCGGTAGAAGCAGAAGGAATGGTGTCTAAGGTGCAGCAGCTTAATGCTGCAAGGGAAACAAGTCAGTGCTCAAGGTGTGCAACAATCGGGCTGACTGGGCAGGAAAACATGCAGTAACGCCAGCCGTAGCTAAGCAGCCAGTCAGGACATAAGGGAGATTAAAGCAAGTGTTTATAGTACTGTGAGGCACAGAGAGGTTGGAAGACCAGACAACTGAGTACAGTTTCAGCATCTCTGACACTCCCCCAATTCTTGTGTTATCATCATGTGATATGTGGTTTTGAAGCCCAACACAGTCACATGGCCACCCTATATTTTACTGCTTGTGGGTAATTTTCATGTCCTGTCAGAATCAAGTAACTTTTTGCTATCAGTGTGTGGTCTAATGCATATATCATGTTGGTGCTGCAATGGGCTGACACACACATTACATGCACTGACAGTAAACAGGAAGTAATCCAAAGTTATTAGGCAGGAAAAATATAAAGAGGCCTGTAAGCTCTTACATCGCAAAGCTATCAGCATCTTAAAGATTTTTTTTCATGTTGCCTCTTGATGTTGAGGACTATAAATATACATATTAAAAAGCTTTGTTTCCATAATCTGTAAAAGCAGAAATAGCTAGAGCTCTTCCTGCTGAACAGAGTAAGTGTCTAGGTGAATTCTCATTTCACTGGAGTTGTTGTCAAAACACCCATTGGCTAAATCTGCCCCTGATTAGCTATGTAATAACTTTACCAGCTTTGGAAAAGGACTGGAATCTCTTTTATTGACTCCCTTAAAATTCACATTTCTCCTCTCACGTCAGCCTCTATATTCTCCCTGCCTGGTAAATCTTCACAATTGAAAACCATAGTGTAACTCTAAAACTGGTGATAAAGGTATAACTATTCAATATAAACCAGTTTTTTCCTCCTCCTTCAGGCCACTATATAATTGAACAATTTTAAACAGTTGTCACTGGAAGGTGCTCCAGCCCTGTAAGTATCAAGTTATGCAAAAATTTATCTCTATACCTCCTCCAGAAATAAGTAAATAGTCTTTAACTTGGCAAGAGCTGGTCTTGAGAAGCCTTTGGCAGAGATGCTGTAACATGGTAAGAGAGGTTAAGTCCCATGGAAGGACTTAAAGAAAGAGAGATAAGATGAGGAAAAGCAGTCCTCTTCAGGAAAAAAAATAAGAGATTTATTTTTGTAAAAAAATTAAAATAAAATNTTTCTGTAAGCACTTTGGTGGAATAATTTACGAACTTTAGGAACACTAACATTAAGAAAGATTATTGCCCTATATCTTGTGGAGGGCAAAAAGGCGTTTTTTATGCAGAAAGATGGTTTTTAACTTTGATAAAAGTTAACCACAGTCAGCAGTGCCAAATACTGTACTGCATTTCAGACAGGCTAAGGGGCTTTTGTAACTTTCTTGGGGTCTTGATACCTTGGGAATCTTAAGTCAGTACAGTTGTAAGACAAGACAACATAAACCAAAGTAAATTAAGAGCTTAGAAATGGGGAAACCTACCTCATTTTTTTCCCCTAAGTCCTAAATATCCATATTCTTTTATATTAGCCAAAGTTCTCTCTAAAATTATTATTGTAGAAGCCAGATTCCCCTGGTATGGAGTCCTGAATTTTGTAAGTCCACTAGATGCTTATTAAACACACATTTTTTTTAATGTAAAAATCTCTCCTTTTTTGTGTGTAAAAGGTGTGGGAGTACATTTTGTGCTTGCATAGTTGAGACCTGGACTGAAAGACAGGTATGTGCTGCCAACACTCCATGTGAGTTAGGTCAGATTTTAATCTCTTTGTGCAGGGACCATGTTTTTCATGGTGGGGTAAGTATATCATATAGGGCATGTTTAATCTGTGATCTAATGCATCAGCGTGTAAGATATTTTCCATATTGGCAGCTTTAGTAAAGGACCCTTTTCCTCTTTGAAACCACTGAAGCCTGTTTCTTATCATTCACACCATGTCTGCAATGAGAGGTAAGCTATGGGATATGGAAAGACCATATGAAATCTGTAATGATGGTGGCAGTGAGGCAGCCTGGGCAGCAGCCCAGTTAAAAAACACAAGAAAATTAAATCAAGGTAAAGCTTATTTCCAACCCAGCTTGGGGCAAAGCTCATGGCCCATGGTTGAGCTGACTAGCCTTCCTAAGAAGGATACCATGCATGATCCAGGATGCTTGGAGCAGTTGTGGGAAACACATGGAGCCAGGGCAGATTTTAGTACCTTCTCTAGTGTTATGGTAGGGCCCACCACTTACAGGTGAACTTGAATGTTAATTTCAGAGATATGAAACGGGTGAACCCTTATCTGAAGTTCAGCTGGAAGTTCCAGTGATTTTAATTCCTCAGCAACCACAGAGAACTCCTTCAAAAAACCACAAAATGCCCCCAACCCCCTTCAAATCACATTGAACTCTAGTGAAGAAGAGGATAGAGTACAACAATGCTTCACGTTACTTTTGAGTTAAATCATGATATAATTCTTATTATAGTTAGGTCTGGGTAAACTGTCAAGTCAAAGATCTTGGCTCTGTTTCCAGCTTTGCACTCTCTCAGAAATATTTTAGCCTTTTTTCCCCTTTTCCCTAAACCTAGTTTAAAAAAAAAAAAGAAAAGCAAAAAGGAAAAAAAAAAGAAGCCGTGCTTCTGGCTGGAGACACTTTCATGCCAACTTTCACCCTGGAGCAAATTTTTCATGCCTGAGTTATAAAAACCTCAGAAAAAAAATAGGTGGTGATATGTAAGGTAAACATCAGAGGACCTTGAACTACAATTTTGCAAAGGGTGTTGTGAACCTGACAGGACAAAAGATTAATCAGACAAAAGCCTCTCTTCATAGCTGCTCCTCTTAACAGGGCCATGGTGCCTTGTGGTAGATAGGATATAGACACAGGAGACAGAACACTGCATTTCTGCTCATGTTTCAGCTTGCTGAGTGACCTTTAGCAAAACACAGTATCCGTGAAAGAGAATAACAAATACCCTTTTTTGCAAAGATCCTTGGATAAAAAGTGCTGTGTAGTTTTTAAATATTGGCATGCATTAGCATGCAGGTTTGCTCTCCAAACCCATTCCCTTTTCAAACTTTTATACTGTGAAATTAATTGCTTTGAAAAGCATAAACTATTTTTGGTTTTCCTGTGTACTCTTCCTCCTCTCTGCCTTTCCTAGCTCTCCTAAACTTTCTAAAATTATACTTAGAATCTAACTCGTTCCGGGTGTAATTTCAGAGATAAAACTTAGGAGGCAATCTCATAGGAACATAAGTGATTTGGTTATTCTGAGTCTGGTGGTAGTAAGGAATTTTTGGAAAGGACTTGTCTCTCACTTTGTTCCTATATTTTACCTGACTACGACTGAAGCAAGGGCACAGTGACTAATGCAGATGGCATCTGCTGTATGTTCAGAATATTAACTGCTATGGTCATTCTTGGAAAGATTTTTCAGAAAAACAGTATTTTTAGTCTCTAATAATATCTGTGGAAAATCAAGAACACAAAATACATTTGCAAGCTGAAAGCAATAGGGATTGTACAACTATAATTATTTTCCAGGAGATTGGACTATTGCATAAGATTACTATACAAAACAGAAGTTGAATGAAAATGCTTAACCTATAAGGATGTTTTCTTCACTTTTCTTTTTGTTTAGATACTGTCACATCTGTTCAAATGTTGCAGGGAAACTGAACACTCTTATCTTTTATTTAGGTTTTTTTTCAAGAAAACAAACCTGGGCAATTAAAGAACTCTTGGCCTTGGTTCTTATTGTATAAAATAGTCTTGTTATGCAGCCACTTGAACAACTCATGTGTTCATTTTAGAACAGTGTAAGAGAGATTCAGTCCCTAAGAGCAAAGAAAAAAAAAAGAGATGGATCCACATCTGCTCTGTCTCACTCACAACTATTAAGCATGGTAATAGAGGTTGATTTATTGTAGACATAAGTTTTCAGCTTATTAACGTTAAATGAAATTACTTTTCTTTCCTTTGCTTATTTTTCACCCCAAAGAGAGAAATGTGGTTAGATGATTTAATGATTCTCATTGATACTTTGTAACAAAATTAAAGGAAAATGAATCAAATTGCAGAGATTAAGTAAAATACACTTAACATCATTCAGAGCACAAAGAATAAGGATAAAGTAAAAGTATAGTTTGTTAAATAAACTAATTAATCATTTCCAAAGTATACTTAAATAATGAGCTATCTTTCACACAAAACAATTGGCTTCTCTGTAATTAACGAGAGCATTCAGAGTGCTCTTAGTGTGTGAGTTAACCACCATGTTTGTTACTTCCTCTTCCCCTGCATACTGTGTCATTCTTTCTCAGTGAGGCAATTCAAACAGGTCCACGTATGTGACTTCCTTACTGTTCAACTTCACAGCACTGACATTTTTTTCTTCTTCTGTTTTTTTGGGGTTTTTTTTTGTTTTTTTTTGTTTTTTTTTTAAGCACCCAGTGCGGGGATACAAGGATTGGAATATGACTACTAAATTCCTAAATTCAACCAAACTCATTCGTGTTTCAGCAGCATGATGAAATGCAGGAAGATGCAATCATTTATGAGAAAATTAAGTGGTATTTGGAGATTGATGCAACCTTCATAACATTTATGATTTGGTGGGTTTTGAGGTGATTACTACCTATCCTTATACCAGTGTTTTTCAAAAGGAATTTAATTTTCATATACATATTGCCTTTCAAGCGTGTTCAAGTCTGGTAACAAAACTTTTCCTGACATCTAGATCAGTGAGGGATAATGAGGGAGAGGGATTAGTACCAGCACTAGAACCTGAACAGAGACAGTTGAAAGCCTAACCTCAGACTTCACAAGTTGTTTTGTAAAACTGGAACCTCATGCTTGTGAAATGGCAAGGGCATAGAAGACATTCACTTACTCTTCTTAGCCCAAACAATTATGTCTTTGTATTTCCAAGCTTAAGCTTATTCATGCTTGCTTCTTTCTTTGCAATTTTCCCCCAATCTACTTACAGTTTAGAATTGTTCAAATCACAGTCTGAATAATATAAAATAATCCTTAAACTTATTTTAAGTCACAGACCTATCAAGCATTTTTGAGTGCATGGAGAATAACTTTTGCCATTAATAACACAGTATTTTAGCTGATGAAGCCTGAAGCCAGGACATTTCTTCTAATCACATATTTCTTTCATTTTGCCTCTTGTTGGCTAGATTGTGGCTTGCAAATGCTGCTAATCCAATGAACACTGGCAGTTCTCCATTTTTGTCATTTCCAGTGCTCTTTTTCCAACTTCTGTGACATTTTGATGTCTGATGCTATCCTGTCAACATTTTTAAATCAACACATGATGTTAACATTATTCAAATTCATTGCCTTCATTGGGCATCCATGAGGGGTGAAGTTGGCCCATGAACTTAAACAAAGGCTTGTATTAGTAAATTCTTAAGAACTAATTTCAATTACATGTTGCAGTACCAGGCAGTATTATGCAGCTGCCACTGCATGAATACAAGGATGACATGAAACCCATAGCTATTCAACTTTGATAGTTATTCTGAAATTCATGAAAAGTGGATAAATTGGAGAAATTATTCAGAAACAAATATATTATTTAGAAACATTTCTGTTGTATTCAGCCTGATTGCCTACTGTACTGGTGACACAAAAAAACTCTTTTCTTTGTTTTTTAAATGCACCCGACAAATACAAAGAACAATTCTTCCCCTCCCTGTGAACTGCCAAGTTCCAAGTTGTGCACAGAAGCAATGTTTAATACAACACCTAATGTTCACTAATAGTTCTGTATAGCACATTAGGTCCTTCCATCACACTCTGTGACATGAAAGGTACTGCTGTGATACCTAACCACAGGAGTTCCAATAAAGCACACTTTACATTAACAATAGACACCTCTCACTCTTTTGTGCACTCTTCCATTACTTTATTGTTAAAAGAAATTATGCTTAAACAAAAGCCTGATATAGCAGGGCTTTTCTTTTGGGTATCTGACACAAGTCATGTCACAATACTCTTAACAAATGGAGTTTTGCAACACACTTCTGGCTGGTATGCTATATATATTCCAAATGACCAATGAGGTCATTTGCCACCAAGAGTATTGTAAATGCATATTTTATAAATTAATGAACTATTTTGACAATAAATTCTATTTCTGTTCATGCAGTACAGTGATTTTTAAAATGCATTCATATTTGGTCCGTTTAGGTATTCACCCAGCACAGTATCCTTTCTAAAACAGAAGCTGTTAAGTGCAAGTGCAGGAAATACCAGAAGATGTGGTGAACGTATATGATCTTCCTCTGTCATTCTCCTCAAGCATTTTCTTGTATTCAGTTTAAAGGACTTTTTGAGCTTGACGTTGTCTTTTTAGTAACCTGCAAATCTCTCTTTACCAGTGTAAATGTTCCTTCTCATTTGGAGATCCAGTGGCATGCTATCTGCTTGTTTGTTTAGAGTCTAGTTTCTTTAAAGGCCCTTAGTACTTGAACCGGAAGATAACAAGGCACCTTAAGGACACAACATCTCCAGCCCACTTGGTGTTTTGTACACCTCTACCACATCCTCCCTCCATTGTGTCTTTTCCAGTTCTCACCTCCTCAGTCATTCCTGTAGAGAAGATATTCCACACTGAAATCATTCTGACCTTTCTCTGAATCTTTTTCTGTTTTATTGTTACTTTACAAGGTAGGATATGAACCCCATATGGTTATGGAATGGGCTAATCATAGACTCCTACTGTGATATGAAGTTGTTATTTTTTTTGTTCTCTGTACTTTATGAACATTCCATTTGCTTTTGCATGGCTACTGAACTAATATTTTTCATGGAACTGTCTTTAGTATTTTTATCTGGATGAGAGGATCAAGTGATACCTCAGTTAGTTTGTAGATGACAGTAGAAATGTTTGCCTGCTTGGAGGCAGGGAATCTCTACAGAAGTCTGTGTCCTGCAATTGGACCACAGTAACCTCATGCAAGGCTGCAGGCTTGGGGAAGAGTGGCTTGTAGTAAAGGACCTGAGGGTGTCAGTTAACGGTGTGCTCAGGTGGCCAAGAAGCCTGGTCTAGTGGAATTTGTCCCTGCACATGGCAGTAAGGCTGGAATTAGATGATCTTTAAGGTCCCTTCCAACCCAAACCATTTCTCTACTAAGCAGTAGTAATTATGTGAATATATTGTTTTTCCCAATGTGCTTTTCTTTATATGTATCTACATATATCACATTTTATCATCCCTGAGTTTACTCCATATAATTTATGAATGTGTTAAGCCCTGCTGTTGGATAGTGAATTTCATAGGTGGTATTCAGCCATTGCAAGAACAGACATTTACTTTCAACTTCTGGTTCATACCTGTTGCAATATGTATTCCAAATACTATTCATGGTTTATGGACTAGATGAGTCTAATGAACATAACTTTATTGTACATAACTGCAACTGGGAATGTAAGTCTTCATTTCTTTTGGAAGATTTGTAAGGGGTTCCTAAGAAAAATAAACTCAAAGCCAGACCATTTTGATAAGGAGTATCTTGTAAAATCTCAGTGAAAGTTTTGGTCTTTGCATCTGCTAAGCAACCAAAATGTTTTTTAACAAGTTCAACTCCCACGTAGGCACTGAAATAAAGAGCAGATTTTTCAAAGGTACTTAGTTCTCTTTAGTTTCTGATGATAGCCTTCTGGGCCATTTTTTCCAGCAAGCTTATAATCTTCTAATAATCCTCCATCTATTGACTAACAAAATAAAAATGGTATGGTGTTTCAAGCCTGTTATACTTTGTGGATGTCACATCCTTGGAACTTTGCCATTAATGTGTGTTTGAGATATGCAGATTCTAGTGTTTTAACTGATCTCATAAAAAAAAAAAGTCATTCTGAAAATTGGAAGGCTCTCACTTCTTTCAAAAATTTTCAGATTAAAGTGGCTCATTTCACAGAGATAGTGGTCTTTGGGTCAAGGTTGTGTCTCTGGCTCTCTATACTAAACACTATTTTGAGTGCTAAAATGCTTTGATTAATTATGGAGTGCTAATTAGGGGGTGGGAGTAGGGGTCTGGGATGGATGTTGGACTTGACCTCTTGAGACCTCATACAATTCTGACGATTCTGTGATAGGGACACCTCACCCTAGACCAGGTTGTCCAGGGTCCCATTCAACCTGGCCTTGAAGCAGGCTAGGGAGGGGATATCCACAGCTTGTCTTGACAACGTGCTCCAGAGCCTCAATACCTTCATAGTGAGGAATTTCTTCCTAAGTTCCAACCTAAATATTTTAGCTTGAAGCCACATTGCCCCTTGACCTATCACTGGAATCTCTCATAGAAGACCACCTTCAGCTTTCTTTTAAGCCCCTTTCAGGTAGGAGGGCTTCTATAACCTCTCCAGAGTCTTCTCCAGGTTGAACAGTCCCAATTCCCTCAGGCTGTCTGTACAGAAGTGCTCCAACCTCTGATAACCAGAGAATCAAGAGACCTTAGAAATCATCTCCAACCTCCCCATCATGGGCAAGGACACCTCTCAACTAAACTTGGTTTCTCAAGGCATCATCAAACCTGGCCTTGAACATCTCCAGGGAGGGGGTATTTACTACCTCTCCAGGCAATTTATTTCAGAATCTCACTACCCTTGTAGTGAAGAATGTCTTCCTAAGATATAGTTTAAACTTACTCTATTTTAACTAGGAATAATTTCCCTTTGTCCTATCACTAGACAGTCTTATGAGAAGTCCTTCTCCAGCCTTGTGGCCCTCCACTAGACTCTCTCAAACAGCTTGGATTTGGGACTAAAAAGAACTATTTGGAAAGAAATGTGTTACTCTGGGCTGTAGAGGCCATAACACTAGTATATTTTGTATATCTTTATTGTAATTTTAGTGATCTTTGGTAGTTGTATTAGATCCTACATCAACTAGTTCTATACTACTTTAATAAATGCGAAAGCATTGACCATTACAAACATTTGCAAGCAGAATTTGTTTAACATTCTTGCTCAGGAGGCAGAACAAGATTTGGCTTGATCTTACTGCCTGCTATCTCCTTTTACTGAGTGACATTTCTATTCATAATCAGACAAACTTTATGCCTTTATGAACAACATGGCAAACTGAATCATAGAATCCAAAACCACAACAAGACTGTGAAGCAATGGATGTACTGTGACTAACTTAGGTTGTAACACATTTTATTTACATTTCTGGTCTTCTGAGGCCTAAAAGCCTGGGCAGAACACTAAACAGTCCTGTTACTGGCATACATTTTTTAAACAAAGCAGTAATGTTAACCTTTTTATGGTATAATACTATGCCTACTCCATAGGAGTACGGAAGAGAAATTCAATATTATTCCTCATCTTGCTTTTTTTGTCCTGAATAAAACTATTTTTGCATTCAACACCTACATTGTGACTGCCAGATGGAGATACAAAGGAAATAAGGTTGTCCTTTTTATTGTCCTTCTCTTTGCTATAGTACTGAACATATCTTCCAAGGCAGAGGATCACACTCAAGTCTGTAGTAACAGGGATCATCATTCCAGTATCAACAGTGGATTTGTCTCCACTTAGGCCAATGCCTACAGTTCGGCCAGAAAAAAGTGTAAGGCTCTAAAATGCATGGCCTACTTTATAGTTATGCAAAAGATATCAGTTCCTATAGGAAAAGTGGAGATGACATGTGAATGATGGTAACATTCCAGACAACTAGGAAAAGAGTCATATTCTTTATAATCTCTTTTTTTTTTCCAGCACCATGTGCATAAAGGAGAGATGTATTTTCAGAAAGTGGAGGACACAAGATTTACTTCATTGTGCACTTCAGAGAGTTGCTCAAGTTAGTATCAACAGCAACCAGCTGCTGTGAACAGTAAAGCCTTGCACACAATAGCAGAACTGGAGATGGGGAGGCAAGGGAAGAGCAGGCTTATAGCTGATGCCTGTGCTAGCCACTTCAGCAATCCCTTCTGAATCCAGAGCACCATTGCTGCTCTAGAACTCATTTTTCATCTGCTTTGAATCCATAGTTGTCAGTGCAGCTCTTAATATGTTCTGTTAAAATTCTCATAAAATCTCCATGGGTTCTTCTGTCTCTTCAGTCTAAGATGAGAGAGAAAGAAAGCAGCGAAGTGGCTAAAAGTCTATTGCCAGACACTGATGGTATCACGATTGCTCTTTCAGTCTACCTGTGTCTGCCTGTGGAGCTGTGGATGTTGTGGATACGTGTGTGAAGAATTTCCAGTGCTTTCATAGCATCCACCCAATAGAGAATTTACATCTGAGTTGTAATATTCACCACATTAGACAGCCTTGAGAAACAAATATGGCTTTTTAGGATTTATGTCTGTAAAATGTTAGTGTGTGAATGTATTCATAAGAAGAGAGAGAGAAACAGGGAGGAAGAACAGAAAGACTCCAGAATTACACCACAGCCTGCCTTTAAAAAGTACTGAACAAAGCACTTTCTTGCACAGTGTAGGCATCTGTGAAAAGCCAGAAAGTTGTGGAAAAAAAAATACACTGGCTTTACCTCATGCATCTTAGCATGCTCAGCTATTTGTCCCTCTCCTCCTCAAGATACAGGCACAGTATAGGATGTGATTGCATTACAGCAGTTTAACGAGTTAGTGCTTGTCAGCTGACTTGCTGTAACCCACTGTGTGTGCTCTCTTTGTCTGCCCCATTTATGAGATAAAATGCATTAGTTTAAAACTCACATACAGAGGATTTCCCTTCTGAGCCAGATCTCTAAATGGTTTTTGTCATACCTGGCACAGTGAGCTGGTATCCTCTTCTCAGCACAGGAAATATCCAGTACAGCAGAGGAAAGGAAAACCTTCCTTGCAAGGAAATAAATCAACCTACCAACAGTGCACTAAGGACATGGAGGAAAAAAAAAATCCTTGCTCAACTCCTATAGGTAATCATTTTGTAGAGTGAAGCATGAGATTTGATTATCCTAATTATCTTAGTTCAGAAGGCTTCAAATGTTGCTAGTTGTCATGAAACATACAACACTTAAAAGAACTCCAGTTATGGTATTTGACTTACTGACCTATTCTGGCATTAAATTGCACAGTATGCCAATGCATTGTGAAAATTCAAGGGTTTGTTTGTTTGTTTCTATGCATATTAGCTTTAGTTCAAAGGAAAGAGCTTTGAATGTCTTACCTTTTTCTTTTCTGGGTTTTGTGGTTTAGTCTTTTTTTTTTTTTTTTTTGAGGCAAAAGAGAGAAGCACTAGTTTTCACTAATATTCTTCACATATCTGAAATTGTCAGCTTTTGCCCATTGTAAGAATTTTTTTTTCAGGCAAAACACTGAGGGCACATGTCATCATTGCGTATAAAGGCATAGGTGTTATTATGGTTTCTTTTCCCTTTTGTCTCTGCAAATCAGGCCAGAATGAAAAGAGATCGAACTACGTTCTTTTCTGTGCTTTGGTCATGGCTGGCAACTGGGAAATTCAAGTGGGCAGTAGACTTCTGCTGGGGAAATAAAATGTAAAAATGTTTACAAAAGTTTTAGATAGCTTAATACTACAATTCTTCTTGTACCTTCTCTTCTTTGTTCCTACCTTTCTTCAGTGACATGTGTTTCTTTATGACATATGGGTTCTATGACCCTGTGCATTGATGTTTTAATGCACCTTTTAGCCATTGATTCAGACCTCTATTTTTTCCCAGTTCAGAGCTTTACAGGACATTGTCACGGCTGCAATTCATGCTTGGCAGCATTTAAATGCACGCTAAACAAATGTCTCTGTCTTGCCCATCTCAAATATAGGCAAGTTAGTTGATAAATAGCATTATGCCACCCCAGGGTGTGATTATACTTTGAGATAGCACCAGCAGCAGGATGGGCGAAGGCCCTTTGATTTTGGCCCTGTGTCTAATCATGTGTTTTAACTCTTTCCAAGTGCTGGGTTTCTGTTGATCTCAGCATTTCTGCACGGTACAACTGATATGGTTACTGATATACCTGATAATGTAGCTGGCACCAGTGAAGGAAACCATTTGGTCGGGCTAGACAGAGCTGCACCAAGACTGCAGTTATCATTCAGTTAATAGGCCAGATTATTGGCAAACTTTTCCAGAGCTTCCTTCTGTTGTTTTCTGCGAAGCATTAATGTGGTTGAGAGCCAGTCTGCTCGTTTTGGTTCTTGCTAGCTTAATGCTCTTGATTTCACCTGGGCATGTGTTCTCAACAGTTTTCCTGTGCCCTTTGTGCCTCAGGACAGGACCTGTAACGTCCCATGTACTCAGGTTCTATTATCTTCCCATTCTTCTGGGGGAATGCTGAGGAACATGTGCTAGTGTTCTTCTGCACTTCCTGGAGAGCTGCAGGCACTTTGGTAAGTGGGCAAGCCTTTGTTCTTCCCTCTGCTTTTACATGTCTCACTTTAAGTACTGAAAAGTTATTTTAATATGAAAACAGGAGATCTTAACAAAGTTACACCATTGGTTCATGACATAGGTTAGTAAAGCTTGCACTTGCAGTTTTTGTGCTTCCCATCTATGCTAATCTATGCTTACACAAGACTGACGGAGGAAAGTTTCTTAAAGCAAATTTCATTTAATTACAGCTTTAAGTCAGTTTCATACTATCAGAAAAGAGGAGAGAATAAATTCCAAAGGGTTTACAACCAGAAATACTTCCAGAAAGTAACTAGTCCTGACTTTCTTTAATTTACACTAATATAAATCAGGAATAAAATCATTAAAGGACTTGGATTATTTTCATTTATACTGCAGCTTTATTATACAGCTCTGAAGCACTGTATATTTATGCTACTACTGCAGCATGGAAGGGCCAGTAGTTCAAGGTCCAGTGGCCCTCCCTGCAAGGGGTTCAAGAGAGAGGAGTCTGAAGCATCTTGGGACTGTTATTGTCTGCAGGACCAGGCTATTAGATTGCAAAATAAGAGAACATACTTTCCTGGATTTATGCCCAGCTGTATCCTTATGTAATATTAACTTCTAAATAACAAGCTACAAAATCTTTAACTGAAACATAGACCTGTCACTTCTAATACTCACCCATTTCCTTAGCCTGTAAACTCTGGGCTCCCAAAATTATAGGTGTTTGATGTTTACATGCTTTTACATGTTAAAAAAAAAACCCACCCACTTCCAGATGCATTCTGGTTGCAGTCATTCTGGTTGCATAATCTGAATGCCTAAGAGTCTGGCTGCTTAAAAAGGGCTAATTTTCTAGGTATGGGGGAGGGGAAAACTCTTAAAGATGTTCCCACAGATATATAAATGGGAAGGAAGTTGAAATCCTTTACCCCATTTGCTTTCAGTGAATGCTGCAGAAAAGGCATTTACTACCTGGGAGCAGGGTGTACATTTAGGATGTAAGGAAATCCTGGAGAGTATTCACAGAGAATGAAGTATTATTTATAAAAGTGTCATTATTACAGCTTAATTATTTATGTTTTAAAAATGAATAATATATTTTCTGAGTGCTTGCTAATTATTAAATGACAGAAGCAACTCCACATTTCAATTAGCTTGCCTTTCCTGGCAAAAACTTCAAACAAAAAAGCAAACAAAACTCCAGCACATTGCTCTAGACTTCTGAGAGCTCTAGTTTTTCATAAAACCATTGAGGAGATTGACTCTCAAACAGGAAAATGTTATTTTGGACTACAAAGGTGTTCCAAGGGTGCTGGATCATTTAGGGTGTACACCTTGCTAACTGCCTCTTTTATTTCCTCTGATTGCAAACATTATTAGTTAATGCTGATGCCAGCTATGATACTTATACAGGTGACAGTAATGTTCTTTATACCAGCACTGTTTCAGCTTCACATAAAAATATATGCCTTGTCCTAAACACGTGCTCAGAAGCAATGTTTTTACTATAGCACCAACTTGGCCAGTGCTTGCCACTGACGTATTTAACATAATGGGAAATATCACCATTGCATCTAGGAGAGAATGAAAATATAGGAATAAAATGTTGCAATAAATCCGAATTTTCAGTATTTGAACAGGAAAAAAAAAGAACCCAAAGCTTACCGTTTAAGTTCCATGCTATGAATACTTACTCAGGTCCTATTCTCTGAGAAGGGAGACTTATTGGAGGTGGATCTTATCCTCCAGTATGCCCTGTTTTTTAAAAAAATTGTTTCCCAAGGATAAATTACCATGATTGGCATAGCTCTGCATATGATTCTTTATGAAAATGAGGTGGCAAATGGTGGCAGCTTTCTTTTTGTGAAAAATTTTACAAACTGCAGAAAGTTCATTTGCTTTACCAGTGAGAAAAGTTTGTCCCTAGACAAAAAAGAGATTCTTACTGGCCATGAAGGGTAGCCTGGAAGACCTCACCAGACCTCCTGCTTCCAACAACATCCATTATTAAAGCTGAGAAGAATTTGGGACTGCTGTAGATTGAGAGAAGAGCCCAGCCAAGCCTAGAGGCTTCTTTCTCTGCCTAGAGTTTATCAATTAACTTGGAGCTTTTTATGTTGCAGTTCTAGCTGGAAGCTTCATTTGAACTTCCTCCGCAGACTTTAATTTCCATTTGATCTTAGAGAGACACCATCAAATAATTTGGGTTCTATAAAGCTGAGAGATAACTTTATTGCTGTGTTTCATACCAAACCTGAAAAAAACATCCAGTGATTGCTGAAACATGATATTCACTGAGTTCTTTAAAACCACAATAGAGTCATGATTATTTATGCTCTTAAATGATGGCTTTTTCAGTGGCAAGGTGGTGTACCTATAGAGAGGAATCCAGTTTTGACGCCAGAGAAGAGAGGGATTGCAAAGGTTGCCATTTCCGATAATTAGTTTTTACTACCTTCACTATCTGTTGAATTCTTTCTGGACATGAAAGATCATGAACAAAATTTTGTTGTTACTGGTTGGATTTATTTAAGAAGAAAGCTTATGCATTCATACTTAAATGAAACTGTCTCCACTTAAGCTTCCCTCAAATTCTAAAAAAAGCCCTAAGTTTTGCACATACTGTGTGACAATGCTACTGCGAGGGCATGATTTACAAAGTAAAAGCGTGTAATAGAAGACTTGAGATAGCGTTGTAGAGGGTTAACTTAGGTTAGTTGTAAAGTCCAGTAGAGCCTTTGAGAGATTCTAGTCACACACATAAATTGAATTATGCAGGTCTTGTCAGCAACTGCCTCAGAAGTATAGAACTGGTAAAGTGGAATAAGGGAGGGAAAAGTATGTGTTCATCCTTTGAGAAAAGGGGAAAGAAGTCTTTTATCCCATGTTTGAGAACCGCTTGTAGAGGTCAGAACATTTGTACTCCCATGTCAAGCCTAAGACAAAAGACATTTGACTGAGAGGATAAACAGATGTAAATATCTAAATGGCAGTTGTTGGCATCAGTCCAAATGTTAGGGTTGTTCTCCCAAAGGTTGAAATGATTAGACAATTAAATCAATGTCTTCTTTTTTTTGTTGATTTCCAACCCCCCTCTCCTTCTTTTAAAGTTTTTATATTTTGTAAGACAATGTGCATAAAAAAAGTAAATAAAGACATCTTTCTTTTCTAAAGATCAAAACCAGGAGATTAGACTGCATTCCAGCATGTCTGAATTTATGTCCTCTTGCAACCTTTTATGAAGGAGACCACAATGGTTGCCAGTAAAAAAAAAACATCAACAAAACCAAAAGACTACCTGTGTGTCTTTGTTCAGTGCTGAATTATGCCCAGAGATCTCTATAGCAGATTTCTAGATACATGTTTGACTCTGATCTCTCTACATACTAGCTTAAATCAAGAGGAACTCCTGACTTGTGAAAAGTTAATATAAGATCAAAATCAGAACTATGTACTTCATTAAGGTCATGACCAAGGTATTTATTGTGGTTTGAGAACAGGCAAAATTAAACCACTACAGTGCCAATAATTGTACATTGTGTGGGATTGTTGAGGAAGGAACTTAAAAGAAGTCATTGCAAACTGAGGCCTCCCTCTTAGCATTCTGTTTATATTTCAGGGCAAATGAAAGCTCTCTGTTTTGTAACTGGTGGAGTAAGTCTTCTGTTTGATATAGCTTACAGGCCTATAGCTTCAGCATCTGATTGTTGATGGCAGAAGTCCTCCTAATTTTCCTTGCTAAAATGAGTGATTACACAGCTACTAGCCCAGGTCTGATTGTCGCTACATTTATATCTCCACATTTAAATGTTAAACCTCTATCAAAATGAGAATGTGCTTGTCACTTGGCTTGCTGAAAATGAGTCAATGTAAAAATAAATAAGAAAATTTTAAATAGAGAAATAGAGCCTGTATGTAATTTCTTTGCCCTTTCCTGCAAAGGCATTTGGCCCAGCTAAAAGTGGTAATGGTGGTTTTCTTAAGCAATGGAAGAGTAGCAGAGAATGGAGGACTAATCTGAGCTGCTGCCTCTTTTCTCCCTGTAGGTAAAGTAGTTTTCAAGAACATGTTGCCACTTTCTGTATCTGACAGCAGAAACTAATGCTATCTACAGTTTGTTAACTACTAGACATAGACTTGCATGTGGCATCTTTGAATTATTTGGCTCCCTTTTCATTGTTCAACTTTCCTTTATGTTAAAGTGCTTCCACAGCCTAAATATCAAAAGTAATTTCTTTACTTTGGCCTTTGGGAGTAAAAAAAATGCTCACTAAACATGCATAGAGCAGAGCTTTATAAAGACAGTGGCTTACTTTAATTAATATTGTCTTTACAACTGTACTTCTATCAGAGATCGAACACAGGTTTGGAGCAGAGATATACCCATTTGTAATTCAGATTTGATACTGTTTACTCCAACAGGTACTAAACCACTAATGTAAGTTAATTAGGACTTTGGGGCCTGATTTTCAAAGATGGCTGATAAAAAGCAATAAATTATTATCTTCAGCTTGATTTGCAAAACATTCCTTTCAATGAAAAGGGCAGTTTGCAGTAAATTGCAAACAGTAAATAAACGCTAACCTGTTGGTAATTCCTTTAAGAGTAAACTGAACAAAGAATTTTCTCTAGTTGTATGTTTTTAATTATCTACAGATATTTTTAGTATTTGTTCTGTAATGACTACCATTATTTTTCAGTAAGAGGTAAGTGTGACTTTCAGTCTACCTGTAACTCACTTATGAAAATTAAAATTCATATTTATCTAGTTTTATTGGTCACCTAGTTAAGCCTGAACAAATCAAGGAGGGTTGCTAGCTCAGTAACATGGTTTGGACAGTTGTCCTTTCATTATCATCCTAAGTCCCAAATGTTGGCTAGCTTCTCTTTTAGTTTGCTTCTAGAAAACTTCTATATCATTCTTTATGCAATCCTACTGTTTTCCACACAGGCATTTGGAGATGGCTCGAAGTACAAAGGAGAATGGCAGAATTTAGCTTCTAGTTTCATCTACTCTAAGCAGCAAAAGTCTACCATGTAGTGTCTGGGACAAAGCATTTTATTTCACAAGCTTGGTTTATCAACCCTATGCCAGTCAGGTAAAACTGTACTCATAAACTGCAGATGCTGATAGGTACTTGTAACTGTTTCATGGCAGGCTTAATGAGTTAATATTGTAAGTTACTTGAGATAGCCATGTAGAGTACTGCACTTTACCACATGCTTATTAGCACTGAAATCTTCTTATCTGAGTTTATTTTGCATGGGTGTAAATGAATGTTCAGATGTGCAAGCCCTAAGCCTTTTCCTTGCAGAATAGTTCCGGCAGTTCTAATATCTTCTCATTACTCATACCTAAAGCTCCATCAGTACAGATACTGGGGGAGTGTTGTCCATTAACCTACCCTGCTGTTACCAAGCTCAGTGAATAGCTCCAACTAGTGCAGTCCTTCAATTTGTGAAAAACTGTGCTAGATTTCACCCACTTTCTATCTCCCTGTGTCTTTTAACTACTGGTGCAAGTTAGAGCAACCTTGAGCTGTTTTCTACTGCGCCAAGGGGCTGACTCTCTGCCCAGGGGTCAAAGAATCATAACAAAATTGGATGGTGATTATTCAATTTTTCCGTGTTACCCCAAACTTAGGCTGTATTCATTCCAGCTGAAACCGTTGCTCTGGACTATGGTGTATGGACACTGCTAATGTTGCAAGCAGTTCCATAATTTAACTACTACAAGTGGTGGTGGCAGTAAAATAATCTTATCTGCAACTCATCAGAGCTTTTTTAATTGAATTTTACTTAACATGAGTGTTGAAAGAGTCAGGCTCCACATGCACCCTTGACTTTGAAACCTCTGGCGTTTTGCGGGTGTTAGTCACATCCTTAACATTACAGTAATATAGTTTTTGTGGCTTAATATTTACATATTTTTATTGCTGTCTGAAAGATAAATGGGAAGAGGATGATCACAGGAGAAGCCTGGAGCAGGATTTTAATATGTTGAATTAAAAAAAAAAAGATATGTGTATGGGAATGTGAACTTAAGGTTGAATAGGTAAATTAAAAGCATTAGGAGACACAAAAGCAAAAAGCTGGCAAAGCAGCATTCAGTTGGTCATGGAAATGCACTGTATGTTGTGGAGGATGTAAAGTGGGACATTTGAAGTGGAGGGAAAAATATTCCAGAAGTTCAGGCAGCTGAATTAACATCACCAAAGGAGTCGTAGTTTTGAAATCTTGATTGTAACTGTGGCAGTATCATTAAAAACAAAAGGCCAAATTGGAAACATTTACCTCACTGAGATCCTCTGATGTTTACTGGAATTTGCATGAATAATTCTGAACAAGGAACTGAAAACTAAATGTATTTTTTCCATGTATTTGGTGACTCACACAACCCATCTCATTTACACCACCTTGATGCACATCACTGAAGTCTCCATTACCTGTGTGGCATATCTTGAACTATGAAGTCTTGATTCATAAGTGAATTCTCTTCCCTTTTAGATTGTAGACTTGGGACAAAGGTCCAGCTACATGTGATGGCAGCTCCTGTCAAATTCCCCTACACACATTGCTCTTTAGCCCCTCTACCTAAGGAAGCAAAACTGTTTTTTTGACACCACATCATAGATAAGTCGTAGTAGAATGACAAATGATGCCTTCTGAAGGAAAGGAAGCATGTGTGTGCCCAATCACCTCCAGGTGCTTTTTTACCTCTCTTCACATGTTTTACAAATAAGAGCGAACAACATTTGTGAGGGATTGCTGAAGTCTGTATTATGTGGGTACTGTGGGGTTTTGAAATCAGCAGAATTGAGATTAGGATAAAGAATATCAGCCTGACTTCCAGAAAATCATGTCCTGAGCAACTAAGTATTCTTCACTTCAACAGAATGAAAGCAAGATTTTCATTGGTAGTAGTAGGTGAATAAAAAAGAGCAAGAGCATGTTCTACTGGGAAACAGTAAATTATCTGTTCTTATTGCCCTATCCTAGCAGTAGAATGCTACAAATCTGAATTTGTCTGTGGTGAGCACAAAGGACATTTTGTATTTTAGAAGAAACAGGGAAGACGAAAGTGCTGATGCTCTGTACAAGGATTGGAAGATAGTTATGAGAACTCCCCCATATCTGTGATCTTCTGGTGTGTTTTAATGAAGAAGAAAATAGGTATATAGCTTTGAGTGAGAAAGTGGAGAGCACATGCTTTCTCTGACACCAATGAGAAGTTTTTGAGCCTGAATTTGAACTGTGACTTGAAGAGCAACCAAGCTGTGCTCAAAAGAAAAGACTTGCCTCAGTAAAACTGGCACCTGAGAGACATGCAGATATTGTCTTTTTGCTCATTTCTTACACTTCTCTGCATTAGGCCAGCAGACATAGAGAAAAACAAAATAGCTTTGAGATTGTTTTCAAAGGCTTGGGACCAAATAATGAGTTTGGGGGTTTTTGTGTTTTTTTTTTTTTTTTCCTCTAATATGATTTGAGATGGCAAAACAGATCTAAATCAAACTTTCAGGAAGGTAGGGGGAAACATGCAACACATTTTTATTTCTTTTGGGCAGTCAAAACAAAGCACTGAATACTGAGGGCGTGTGAAAATGGGTTATTATATTTGAGATCAGATGATTGCTTTAACTCACATATTTTCTTATGGTACATTACATTGATGTGGTAGAGGAACACAGATGTTGACTATTCATTACAATGAGTGTCATAAGTGTTCTGTGGGAGACCATTCTAGGCCAAAAATCAATTGTTTTAGTCCAAAGGGGGGAAAAGAAAAAAGAAAAGAAAAGATGAAATGTTCTTATCTCTATCTTTTAAGAGAGGGCACTTCAGGTATTGCAAAAAGAAGGCTGTTATTAATTTGGGCTGTTTCCCATAGGAATGCTAGGCTGTTGTGGAGCTAGAATTCATGTTAGGACACATGCTTTAAGTTAATTGTTTGTGTGAGAGTAAATGGCTGCAGGTCAGGGTTGCTTGTTTAGTCTGGGAAAAATACACAGGAGTACTTGAGAGGGGAAATAAGAAAAAGGGAGGCTTTATCCTCCAGTGCTGTGTTTGGAATAACCAGTTCTAGATGAAGCTGTAGGCTGAATTCAGGGAGCAACCTGGGTGGAGAGTTTGACTCCTTGAAAGCCAACGTCAGCATTCCAATGAAAAAGATCCCATTTCTGAGAGATGACGGTTATCTCTTTCCTGATTCTAAGCACCACCTGGAACCAGTGGGAGCTGACAGTGCACAGCTCAAGCACAGAGATGCACCTTTTCTTGTTTGAGGATTTCGAATTGTTTTGGAGCTTCCTCAATGAGCAATGTGAAACCAAATAGTCTAAGGAAGCAAATGGAAACAGCTTTGCTTGCAAGGTACAACACCCTAATTATTTAGTGTTTTCAGCCTTTGACTCAGTATTTTCTACAAGGGAAATTGGGCTGTCTGGTTATTTTCTCAGCCCAGCAAATGTTTTCCGTGGTTCTTATTTAGAATTTTATAAGCTTGGACCAGAAATACTTTGCAGAAATGTATCTTTCCAATCTTCCTCAAATGGAAAGTGTAACAATAATTGTAAAGCAAAACTGGAAATATAGGACTAAGTTGCTATACATTTGCTTCATATCTAGTAGTATTCAAAAAAAAGTCTACTGAATTTACCTTGTGGATTTGGAAGGCAGTGTCCCAGTCTGAAAGAAGTGTCACAGTTTGCTCCTTAATATTATATGAAGCAATTTTAGTAGGAATTTTGGAAAATCTGTCATGCTTTATAAATTATTGTCATGTGTTTTATGAAGAAGAAAAATGTCCTCTGACATAGTTATGTCCTCATATGCAATGTGCATGTTGGGTAGAAAAAGATTTCTTGGAACTGCACTCTGATCATATATGGCCTTATGGAGTTAACAATCTATAAGAAGATATGCAGGCTTTTTGGCCACACAACAACACTGGCTTACACAGCACTCAAAGAAAACCCCCTAGGAATCAATTTGCTTTATTTTCAAGCAAATATCTGCTTGCTACTGATAGTCTGAGCTCCAAGTGTCATTTTGAGATTCAGCAGCTATAAGGGCTGAATGCAAAAATTATAAAGTCTATAACAGCATTTTGTTTTCCTACACTGAAAACACCTATGACAATTTCAAACTTCTGTTGCTCACGTGTGTGAATATGGGCTTTCACCAGAGACATGGTTCACACTACATCTCAGTATTACATTCCCACGTGTCTTTGCAGCTCATGGTGAGAGCACATCATTCGTGAGCCAGCCTGGCCAAGGTTGAGAATACAGAGGCAGAAATCTTAAATCTGTGGCAAATTTGCCGTGGCCTATTGCATATCTCTAAGCACACCAAAATGCTATTGTTCCCATCTTCATCCTTTCTCTGCATTGGCTATATAGACAAGAACTTTTCCACTGTCTTTGCAAAGGTGTCTGATCTCATTGGAGCCCCAAGGCATTGCTAAAGTAAAAATAATAGGAATAATTACATTCAAAATTGGCAAAGGAAAGAATATTACTTTACTCTCAGAGAATTAATAAATTGCTGTATTACATCTGTAGCTTTTTTTTTTTTTTTCCAGGACATCAGAAGGCCTTTTTTCTCTTAATCAAATCTCTTCCTTTACTCCATGAAGAAGAGACAGAGCACTCACCATGTTGCCACAAGACAAGTCAAATTCCACAACACATTCGGAACTGAAGCTCAGGGATGTTTTATAATATGTAATCTTTATATAGTAACTCAGTAGTTACATGTTTCACCTCTAAAATTGACTCTTATGTCATCATTCTCTTTTTATTTCATTGTCACTGGTCTTTACAGCAACTTTAGATTTAGTTGAAAATTTTGTTACAGTTTTATTGTTTTCCTGAGTTACTTGATGAAGCTGCCTTGACTCAAAAAGCCCTTATAAAAATGTGGAGATACATTTTCTGTTTGTTTCTGATATGTTGTGTTTTAAAGACGCAATTCTGTATGAGCAAAAAGCAATCTTTAAGATTAAAAACCCTCTGTCCTAAACAATGCATGGATTGGAAGAATTAGACATGAATAAAGGAAGTTGGTAGCTTGTATTGGTAGTTTGGAAACTTCAAAAATTTGGGAAAAATATGGGACTCAGCAACCTGTGTTATCATCTGAAACAGTGAAATGTGTGTTAATGAGAGCTGTGTTATGTTGCTGAGGTACTTTGTACGATATATGCTAGTGGGCTTTTTTCCTGCAAATGCAGCATGCTGTGATGTCTTCTATTAACTTGCTCATATCTTCCATTATTAATTTTTTTCCTGATTTCATTATTTACAATTAATATGACTGACATGCTATAAAGAGGAAAATTAAGATTTTTTTTTTTTTTAAATAGATCAGCTACTTGGCTTTACAGCATAGCTGACTGTAAAGAATTAAAGTCTTTCTTCAGTTGCCATTTAACTGATTGAACTTCTCTGTGCTCTAGGACACTCCATATCATTGGCAGGAAAGAAAGCTTGATGACTATTTGGTCTGGGGGATTGTTTTTGGAGGTTCCACCATTGGTCTTGGACAAGGTCAGATTTGAGGCAGCTTTGAGCAACTTTGTCTAGTTGAAGATGTCCTTGCCCATGTCAGGGCTGGATGTTCTTTACTGTCCCTTCCAACACAAACCATTTTATGATTCTGTGATTTCAGTGGCAAAGAGTTTTGCTTCTGATCATGACCTGAGTTGTATGGTTACACAAGCTTAGGTTTGGTTCTTGATCTGCATTAAACCATACTTTTAATCAAAATAAGCACAGGTTGAGAGGAAACAGATGTTGATTGTTCAGCTAAAGGATAATTTTTCATTACAAAATATTTTTAAAAAAGCAGGATTAGAACCCACTGAATCTGTAGATCTTTGAAAAGCTCTTGCATATTTCAAGACCAAAAAAAATGGCAATGTGTAAACACAATGAAAATGAAAGTAGTTTGAGAAAATGCCTGTATCTGGTCATGAGAGCAACATACTTTTTTAAAATGTCCTGGATTCTCAAATTTGCACTTGCATGTTAGGAACAAGTAGGTAGAACCTGAGCTTATACAAAGCTACTCACAGAAACAGTTACTTTGGCAATGAAGAGACAGAGAAAATTTGTATTTACTTCAGTGATGCAACATGCATTTGGCAATATATTAAAACTTTGAAGCAAGGACATGTAAAGAACTTAAATATATACGTTGAGTCTTTGAAAAACCATAAAGCTATCTGTTGACCTTTGCAAATGAAACAGGATTGTATGGACACTAAACCACATGCTCTGGAAGTTTTTTCACATAGACA
Organism: Upupa epops; assembly: GCA_013397515.1. Classification (NCBI taxonomy): domain Eukaryota; kingdom Metazoa; phylum Chordata; class Aves; order Bucerotiformes; family Upupidae; genus Upupa; species Upupa epops. The sequence continues at coordinate 133,951 of VZRI01004138.1, forward strand.
CCACCCTGAGTGCTACTAAGTGGCTTGAAAATAATTTAAATGGACTTTACTACTTTTCTTCAAAATTTTACTTTTTTTAGCAGGCTTCAGTTAAATTTGACAGAGTGAATACTAACTTCCTAATGAACATTTGCACATTCAAGTGGATAAAAGGGGAAGTGGTTCAGGGCTACGCTGAAGACTGTTTACAGAAAATACTGACACATTCTACCATGCACTGATGAGAGATAACTTTGTTGGTGTACTTTAGCTACAAGCTGCAAAGTGTTTTAGGTCTGAAATCGCAATGGACAACCATATCATGGCTTTCCAAAAAACTGCACAGCAGCTCCTGAGAGGATGCTGTTACTCTCCCCTTGGATTCTCAGCATTACACAGAAGAGATGAGCAATTTTTAAGTGATGGCTTTGCTGATAGCTCAATGGGCTCCATTTAGCACTTTGTTGAAGCTCTCTGCAATTCACAGAGGGCTGACACAGACAACAGTGAACACAATCTCCTCCAGCTGAATGTTTCAAATCTCGCAAGCACTTGTTGCATAATGTTCTCCGATTATAACCTTTCCTTGTTTGCACTGTCAAACTCTCACTCATGTTCTTATTGTTTTGCATTCTTGTTTAATGCAGCATAAATGTCTCTGGCTTTGACAGATTAAATCTTGCAAGGATAACATTCACCTAACGTACTCCTCAGAGATTAACCCATGCACTCATCTCCCCCACCCCGGTCCCGTCTTTTTTTGGACCCTGCAGTTCTCCGGATTTAGTGCTACACAAACTTGCAAAGATTCTCCCAGTCTGCTTTACTTCCTGGGTTTACTTTTGGCATATTTTCTCTGGCCTAGAATGTCATCTTCACCAGTCACTATATTAACTTGAAAATTAATCCTTCCTGACGCCATTCCTACCTGATTAATGTGTTTGAGGTGTTCACGTGGTCCTTTTACAAGTTCTTGCTTGAAAGGCATTTTCTGAAATGCTCACCAGAAGCACTCAGCCAAGGGAGCTGCTGGTATGTTCTGGCCACCTCTTGTCTTGCTGGTCAGTACTGCTTCTCTTCTTTGTCCTTTTGTTGATCTCTTGAGACTTTTCCATTGTCTGCTCATGGAGCATAAAGAACAATGGGCTTGCCTTGTAAAATATAACTGGCAAATAATAACTCCAAATGTCCGTGTTTTTTCAGGTGACATCCTGGGTACAATAGTAAAGAAATCATCACAAAATTGAGTGTATTTTATAGGAATTAAATTAAAAAAATACATAAATTCAGAGTGCATGTTGAGTAAGAGACAACAGTAATGAAAAAGTAAAAAAGAGCTTTATAGACATACAGGTCCACTTAAGGACTAGTGAAAAAATCCTGCCCTATATCTCTTCAGCTGGAAAATGGCAAAGGCTATGTTGTCACACATCATGCAGGCTCACCCTCTGTAGCTGCTGTAGAAATTCCTGCAGCTCCCCACTTTTGCATTTGATATATATTTAAATCCTAGTAATCCTGGCTCTCAGCTGAGTCCCAAAGAGATTTAGGATAGGGTTGTGAATCCATAGCTATGCAAATTCCAGATTCACTGGGGAAATGCAGCAAGGACTCCTAAAGCTTATGAAATGGAAGAGTTCACAGCTTCTGGTTTCAAGGCAGATCATCAGTCTGAAATTCAAATTGCTGTATTTGGTTTTCCTTTTTTAGTTATTACTCTGTTCTATTCGATGTCTGATCTGGAGGGAAACTTGCAGCTAATAGTAGTAAAACATTCATGTTGACATGAATAGACACGGACACCCGGACCATACTGCAAGTAATTTCCATAAAAAGAATGAAGTTGCTTTGCCTGGGAAGAGTGTTATACTGGGCAAATTTCCACTGACACCACCAGATGAAATATGTTCAGCCACCACAGTTTCTCAAAACTAAATACAAAGTGTGGCTGTCTGACTCAAATTATTGTAAAGTGTTTCAAAACATTAGTTTCTACACTTTCCTGTCTCTTTTTTTTTTTTTCTCTGAAGACCTGCAAAAATTTGGTGTATCCTTACAGAGAGGATGGCAGAGTAAAATTTAAAAAAAGAGGATACTTTTTTTGTTTATGTTTGTAGTGGAGACTCACATACCATGGTGATGACCAGACTTAGGAGATTTGAGATAGTTGTAACAGAGCACAGAGGAGTCACAAAGTCATTATAGTCAGTGTCTTAATGATCCTTATACTATAATAAGGAATGTCCGAACAGCCCATGACATCAGAGACATTTATATCTCCAGAGGAACTATTAGATTTTATCTTCTCAAAGATAGATTAAAGAATCCTCCACAAGATACTAACACAATGAAACATACTGATTTAGAAAGAGTTGCTATGTTCTGTTGTGTCAGTAACTTGTATACCGAGGAACCTCTATGATACCGTAGTCCTTGACATCACAGAACATGAACTGGGTACTTATTGAGTGTTATTGACCTTACCAGACAGTCCATGTGTAGGAATTTCTGAATATTGTATATGAAAAAGAACACGATTTTCACTAAAGTTTTTACTTAGAAAATTAATGCAGAATAGCCCTTTATTTCTAAAGCTCATAACAATATGAAATAAGAGGAGATACGAACTACTTATCTAATACTGCAGGCTGGATGCTCAGCTACTTGCATGAAAGTAATTCCTTTAACATCGTTTATGAGGATTCTGTGCTTAGTCTTTGTACTCACTCAGCATCACAAATGTCTTGGTATTATATGTTAGCTTATGTAACCTGTGTTTTCCTGCAAAAACATGATTAAAGAACAAGCAGGTCCTTTAACACTAAATCTCTCCCTTTTTTTTTGTTGTCTGGGTAAGTGAATTACTTATATTGACTTTAACAGTGTGCATTCCAGTATTTCTCTGTAGGTGAAGAGTTCCCTCTATGTGAGTAGTCTTCTGTTTGCTGGAGAATTATTTTCTCTGTGTAAAGTAAGAGAAAGAATTGACCATGGCTGTTATAGGGAACTTCACTCTACATAGCAGAAAGGCTGATTTTACTCTGCTAAGCAAAAATCCTATGGTTAATAATTGAAGGTTGCTTTGTGGAAGAAGCACAGTGCATATTCATCATTTTGAAGACAAAATTTTTCAGCTTCTGTCTGTCTTATGCCATATCAAACAATGCTACAGCATGCAATTCACAAGTTGCGTGACCAGCTCCAAGTTTATGGCCTTTGAAGAGTTTGCTATTTTGACTTAAGTATTGAGATTTTCTTTTCTATTACAAAGAAGATGCATCTTCTGAGGATTCAAAGAAGCAAAAAAGAACATCCTCATTTTCCTTGACAGAATGCTTGCTGTGTTCTCCATGTTGAAAACTGGCAAATATGAACAGACAGGTTTACCCTTTTATCCCTTTTTGTTACCCAATGTGGCTTTTAGGTCTTTCTCCAAATGAAGCACACGGCAAGACATCCAAAGATAAAAGGGAAGAATGAACTCACCTACATAGAGCTTATACATAGGCTTTAACACTTTGATTGACAATGTTTCTCTACCTGCAGCATACATTTTAAAACCCTTCTGCAACTGTGAGAGAAAATGCTTTTGTAAACACTCATAGTGTGTGCATGCATGTGTATAAAACCCACATAACAGAACAAGAGTTTTCAGTTAGAGAATAGGCACAGATTATTGATTGTTGTTATGCAAGACTTGTAAGACTTCTGTGATGGAACATTGGTAGCAGAAAGTCTTAAAAAGCGATGTGGTCCTTGTTTGAGTTTTGCCTAAATTTATCAGTTTGCTGGGGCTTTTTTTGCTTGCTATTCTAAGAAAGAAATTAACACCTTGTCAGCATGGCAGAGGAGAGAAGCACAGTAAATCTTCATAGATCATTGACAACTACTGATCTCTTGTGCACTGTAGGCAGATTGCTCTAAACAGGAGACCTAAATTTATCTCTAGCTAATAGATAAGCAAAGAAAATCAAAGCTCTGATATGCACTTACTGTAAAAGGGAGAGCTTCTGAGTGCCTAATCTCATGGGATCTTCCTTCTGTATGAATAATCTTCTATAAATACATTTTTAAAACCAGTTATTTCTAATACAAACAAATTTTGATCATTCCCTAAATCATAGAGTTTATTGCTTTCCAAAGCATTTAGCAGTGCTAAATGAGAGTGAAAAGGAATGCAACTGAAAGTTGAAGAAAAGTATTGGTGCAGTGGGAAAACTGTGGTCAATGATTCTTTGAAAGATGAAGGAAGCTATGCAGTATGCTCACATCTGCAAGGACTGAGTGGATGCACTTGTTTCATCCTTCAAGGCAGAGGCTAGTTGGTTGGGGTTTTTGCAGTGATTTTGCACAAGGTTATTCCAAGAAGGGCTTGATCTTTTTTTTCCTTCGCAAAGCATTGACTTTGCCATCACAGTTGTTACTGCTGTGCTAATGTTATCATACTCTGGTTATTTTCACTGTGTATGTGTTGTTTCCTCTACAGTGTATAACTTTTTTTTGCAGGCAAGAGCCAGAGCAGCAGTCCGCTTTTAATACAAACCCCATTAAAAGCTGCCGTTCTTAAATTAGCTCAGCAAAAAAAAGTGCGTTTTATAGTCAAGCAAGCAGTAATTGGACACTGTGGCTATGAGTGGCCCTTGTGGTGTTTGGACCAAGTCCAAATGTACCTTCTGTCTGTCTCTGACACAGGCAGACAATAGTAGTATTATTTACTGTGCTGGCTCTGTGTAATTCGACAGGCCAGCTGCAAGAACAAAGAGCCACTAACATTTTGCCCAGCCCTATTCCCAGCTGAAGGCCATCTACATTTCATAAATAATTTCCTAAAATACTGGATTTTCTTTCCTTTCTATAGCCTTTACTGTGCTAATTTAGGGAATGAAAGTTAGCCTTGCAAACAATATCTCCTTCTTGTTCTGTCATTCATACATTTTCAGTTTTTGGCCACCTTCCCTGTATTGACCCCAGAGTGGTTATTATCTATAGCTTGTCTCCTTAACTGTGCCCAGGAGAAGGGAACTATCCATGTTACTAACTTTCCCATGATTCTAAAGTTAACTAAATGGTTTAGGAATGGGTCCTTTTACTCTATCTAATAAGTGGCTGACCTCCTGGTATGTTATTAAAGTGCAGAAGTTTAAAAGGTATGCTGGTATAGCATCCCTTCTACATAGCCGTAAGCAGCATATGAATGAACACAAGAGGGAGTATAAGGTAATTGTTAATATTAGCGGGTTTGTGATCAAGGGATTCCTGGGCCTAACATTATAGAATTTGTAGCTTTGACTTTGTTTTTTTATCCTTGGACAGCTCTGCAAAATGTAATAATCTATCATGAACAATGAGACTGCATGTGAACAATCATGTCTCCAATTTACAACCATTATATCTGCATTTCCAACCAAGGAAAAGATGAGAGGAACAGTTTTTGCATGTAACATTACATTTCCTGAAAATTCAGGCAACTGTAAAGTGGTTATAATGTCATGTCAATAGGGACATTCCTTCCACAAAAGGATGCCCTCATTAATGTTTTGTCTTGAGCTGACATGAGTACTTTGAATGCTGATACTTTAAATGCATAATATGTTCTTCGTCTTTAGTGCCTTGTATTTTCTCATCTTGTTCCACTGGTAGCCTCTTCACCATCTTTTCCTGCCGCTTCCCATAGGGAATGCCAGGTATGTATGTGAGAACATCCACAGGTGAGTAGCAGGTAGTGGGAACAGACCGGGAACCCAGTCCTCTGTTATCTGTGCATGGGGCAGGCAGGTTGGCAGGAAGTGAGTGGAGGAGGGAAATTAATTGCAACTGGTAAAGAACTAAAATAAATTACTCCCTTAGGAGACAGAGAAATTATGGGAATTCTCTGACTCACCATCCCTTCACCATTCCTCCAGGGCTTCTCCTAGAAAACTGCTCCTACATGCCAGCCTTTACACAAGCCTGCAACAAAATACTCTTTCCTTCACAGAATGGTTTCCATGAGGCATGGACACACTGTACCCATTCACAGACATATATATGAATATAGCACATAATGCCATGGTGTTCTGTAAGAAATAATCATAATACTTACAGAGTCATGTTGAATTCTGTCAGGTAAAGATTAGGAGATTCTTAGAGTTGCATTTTTACACCAAACTGCATCTGGCCATGTGAAACACATACAGTGACACTACTCTGAATCTTTAAATGTGATCCTAGGACTCCTTTAAATAATTTGTTAGATTCTTATCAGAAATCTCTTTGCCTACTATTTAGTTGGGATTTATCAACAGTTACGTCCCCACAAAAGAAATGCTTCTCAGGTGTCACGGTGAATGAGTAAACACTGACCGGCACCCTCAGAAAACACAGTGGAAGATAAAATGATAGAAGCACAAAAGCAGATGTAGTTGCTAATCAGCCAACTGGGGCATGCTGGCAGCAAGGCTTGGTTTCTTTTAACTACTCTGGCCCCTGGGAATACGCTGCTGCCTGAAACCACTTTGACCGTCTTCTGTGTTGAGTGTAGTTGTTCAGAAAGCTCTGCTTCAGTGCTTACTGCTTCAGTTTGTTTTGATGGACTTACCGAAAGCCTTGATTGGCAGAAGTTCCTAGGAATATATGTCTTAGTGTTATCTAAAATGGATGAACTAATGTTCTCATAGGTAGAAATTGCCTTGATTTCTCCAAAAACTGGGCATCCAGCACATTCACACGCAGAGAAAATTCATCTGATAAATTAAACAATACTAAGCCAGGCTGACATGATTTATGTATGTATGTATGTATGTATTTATTTATCTATTTACTTTGCAACGTGTATTCACCTAAACTTGAGTCATCTCAATTTAAGAGTTCAAACTAAATTTAATCAGCTTGTTAAGAGCTGTCACAAATGAGAAATCCCTGGAGAAAGCTGAATTGTAGGTGCTGAGATGCAGACCTGTTTGCCTGCACAGTGAGAAAGTAACTCCTCAGATTGTAGATAGGGTTCTCACAAGGACTACTCTGGCATTCGGATAAATCCCTACTTGGAGGCACATACTGAAGGTGACTAGAAAACTGGAATACCAGGCTGGGAAAATATTTTTTAGTTTAGTACTTTATCAGTATGAAAATTTGAAGTGTTTCTCAGAAATAGACCTTCTGTCTCCATCTGTATTAGTGTAGAATCCCTGTGTGGGGCACATGCTCAGGGTACAGGAGATCATCAGCAGAAGAATTCATGTATCACTCGATTTGGAATTCAAAACCATGTCTCCAATACAAGGTGAAAGATCTAACATCCACTTTTTTATTGGGAAGGTTTTACATTTATGTTCTTGCAAAGCTTTTTTTTTTGTTGTGCAAGTCCTGCTGAACTTACTGAGATATTGAGAATATGTCAGAGTTTTGTTAAGTTTATATTTTCCAGTAAAAAGAATTTTGTAAGAAATAAAGTCCAAAACAAAAGCTGTAGTTTGTCTGTACATTTCTAATTAACTACTTCCAACTTATTCTAGTGCAATAGAGAACTGATAGTGTGCTAAGGAATAATGGAGTGGGATCAAATTTTTCATATTTCCTCCAGATTGTTCCTATCTGCAAACAAGGACAGTCTTATTTTCACAAACATTGGTTTTAACCTTAGAAACCATTTGCTTCTTTAATAGCTATTTTCACTGTTATTTTTGAGGATATCTCACCAGAAATCGCTTCTCATGTGTAAATAAATTCTGGTCGGTCCTTCAGCTGGCCTGTCTGACCACAAACCACAATGAAAGGCTTTAGCCAGGCCTATCATAAAGTCCCTTTTAAAAACAGCCACAAATGATGGGGATAAGTATGGTCTGGCCACAGAATAATAGTCCTTGACAATGATTAACTTTTCTGTATAACCCTGACTCATTGTTGAGGCTATTAGAACTGTAATTCCTTTTCCATTTTCTCTCCCATTATATGTAATAGTATAAAACAAGACTTTTGTACTTGTAGTAGAGGATGGTGCATTCCATAAGGGTGCTCTAGAAGTTACAGTTCTCTGACAGTCTGCTAGGACTGCTAGTCCATCTAGTCAACATTCTACCTCGCTAAAGCAACAGTGAATAAAACCAGTTTTGTAACTGATCCACTCAAAAAACCAAACCAAAACTTTTACTACACTGTTACACCTGAGTTCATTTTGTGTAGGATGCATATTTTTTTTCAAAAAGGTAATTCATTATATGATATATTAATAGAAAGATCTTAAATGCATTTTGTTTCATTGGAGACAGGTATTGGAGAAATCTACAGTAATTTTAAATCAGTGTCAAAATTCATATTTGGACTGAAAGAGAAAAAACCCCAGGTCATGCTTCCTGAAACTTCACTGCACACATTTTTACATTTTTAAAAAAATATTAAATTTTTTCTATGTGTCTTAGTCCTTGTTGTGCCTCTTTAAGCACTGTCATGTCATTCCTTAGCTGCATGATCTTTTATTACCGTTTGCTGTGTGTCAGAAGTTTAGAATTATTAGTAAAGATCATCTGCCTCACAGGCATCTTACAGTTTATCAGTAGACTGTTATACAATTTGACCTCATCCCTAAAAAAGTACATTAAACACCTTTAGAGGAAGAGTGTCCTGAGAGAGTAAAATTAGCAGTCAGTAACTCTACTCAGTGTCTAGTCTTGTATTTTATATGAAGTGTTTGTATGTGCATAAGTGTTTTTGTGTGTAATTGTAAACAGAAAGGTACACCCTTATTCATGGTTTTGTTACACATATACCAGTACCTATCTAAATGCTCAGAACAGTAGCTTAGAGTGTACCACACCACAGTGAAGAGTGCCTATAAATATGCACCAAAGATCCCTGGAGAATCAAATGTTAATTTCATTAAAATGAATTAATACTAAGGTACTTCATCTGATAAGAGGCAGTATCACTTAGGGACTTACTAAGGTATATTTTGTAGTCACTGGGGCTTTGGCTTATCTTGTTTCCTCTCGTTTTTCACAAACCACTGTATGGCATATGTGCACCAAGGACTGGAGCAGCTAAAAGCTACAGCCAACATTCGGCTTTCCCTTACCCCAGAGCAATATTTTTGATTTCCAAAAGGTGCAGTCAGGTAACTGAGCAAAAAAAATGTAAACAGCTACTGAATCCTACCCCAGATGCGGGCCAGCTTTCTTGGTGGTCAGAATGTTACCTGACTGGAAGTCTTTTGAGATAAAAAATACATTCAATTTACAGGGATTGGATCTACCATCCTCTATTTGTAAATACTCTAGCTGCAAGCTTCTGTATATAAGAGTTATTACTTTTGTAAACATGCTGAGCCTGCCTCCGATGAAAAGATGCGTGATACTTATTTTAGGAGGGTGAGACTGCTCCTTAACCATCATGATGACAGATGAGAATCAAGAGCTTTCAAAGGAGAGACATGGCTAGTACAGATGTTACACTTTACCTGGACCTGTTCATGTTTAAGATGGTATCGTCACCCAATGACAAACGTTCTCAGCTCCTCACTGTCTGTTAATGACAAAACAGCCAGCTACATCAAATGTTTGATTCTATTTAAAGGTCACTATGAGTGAGTAATTCTAAATTATGTGATTATGCTATGAATGCAGAGTTGGGAAGCTACTAACCTGTAAAATCTGATATTGTTGTTTTGAAAGATTTCTGTTAAGTGAACATCAAATGGCTGTTACCATTGTGGTAATGAGACGGCGTTATTAACAGGATGTGGCACAGATAAAATCTGTAAGATTTGAGGGATGTTAAATAACAAAGTGACTGCCTGAAAATTACTTCAGGTCACACATTTTTAGGGGCATTCTTTTCCTCTATCCAGAAGATGCCACCACACTCAAGCACAACTTTCCTTTCCCTCTCCCCCCTACAACCCTTGGGAAACAGCCTCCTTTCAAGATAGTGATGCTGGCTCTGGAGCAGATAATGTAACATGTGACAGGTCCAAATAAGCAGGTTAATATTACAGGTGTTTTATTGATATCATTGTCTTGAATAGACAGATTAATGTCATTCATCTGTATCACAGCAGTTCCAAACAAACTGATTCATGGATTAAAATTGTGTTGGTGTTGGGTACTGGGAACACGTGAAGTAGCAACAGAGACCTTGCCTTCTCTGGACTACCTTGCCACCTCCCTGACATTTTGCTATCCTCTTTCCCTTGAGCAGCTTAATGTGAAACTAAACTATTCAGCTGTTCCTGGACTGGTGCTCCCACTCCCCATAAACTTAAAGGATCAAACTGTCTTGAGAAAAACTGAGTTCAATAATCTGCCTAGACTTTTCCAAACACTTTCTCTTACTACTGCTGCACCAAACAGCCCTATGTTTAAGAGGTTGACTTTTTGTGTGCTTCATTTCTACATCCTGTTGGTGGAAACATTTCTGTAACTGGACCCAGTAGGAGTCTGACACTCTCATTGTGACTAGCTGTTTATTGTGCAAGCTGCTGACTAACTCTCAGTAACTAAAATATAATTTTCCAAAATAGACACTGATGACAAACAGATAATCACTGCAGAGAGCCAATATAACTAAGGAGAACACTCAAGGCTCTTTTAGGTGTACTTCACAAGCTCATTATAATCAGCAAACGGATTTTAACTCAGACTGTCACCTACTCAAAACTATTTCTTATTTTCAAGGCTGTGTCTCATTGTACCACTTCAGATAAAGCAAAGGGGGTCCAGTCGTGCTTTGGTGCCACTTAGCTCTCAGATGACATCCAAAAATTGTTCTTTTTGTCCCCCAACTCCTTGTGACTCCTTTGTCCTATCTGCCCAGCTCTTACTCTGCATCAGGAGCTGGATTGCTGAGGCAAGCAGGCTCTCTACCCACTGAGGCATCAGAGGCGGCTTAGCTCTTCAAATCCTGGGTAAGAAGCTGCTTCTCTTCTGTTCTCAAATTTTTCTGCAGACAGCTTTAAGCTTACATTGGTGCACAGTACTTATTGAGTCTCTCAGCATGGCTACACTGCATGGCCTTGTAACCATTATTTCCTAGCAGAGATAGCAGGAAGACAGTCATACTTCAGGAAGATGCAGACAAAAAGACCTAAGATGATGGAGATTAAAAAGTATTCAGCTGATACACAAGCAAACAAAGGAAAGCAAACACCTTGACTTAACTGAGGGGGAACAGGGTGAAGATATTGCCAAAGAATTCGGTTATCCTTGACTAGAATAAATAAGTAAATCCCTTGAGAACAGGACCCTGGGCACTTAAGCAACAGTAAAATAAATTAAAATCCTCTGTCAGATAATAAAATACAGTGTAGCTCAGTGTAAGATTTCTTGCTACCCTAAGGAGTCTGTTTCTACCGAGGCATCTGGTATTCATCTATCTTATTAAATAGAACATGTAATAGAAAGAAACATCCACACACACCTTGAACAAAATTTTGAAAATTTTGAAAAGTGTCTAGGTTAGAAATTTTTGGTTAGATTTAGAATTCTGAGGATAATGAATAAATTCTGGGTGCAGAGATGGCACAGCAGTTTGTGTGGTGACTCTGAACTGATACTCATGAAAGTGCTGCAGCCTGAGATGTTGGAAGTCATGGCCATGTTCACTGCTCTGTGCCCCTGCCTCAGCACCCAGACCTAGTACATGTGCACAACGCTTTCTATAAAGTCACTGCAAACTCTAGAGCAGATCTCCAGCTGCATGGAGATTTTTGTGGAAGAGTTTGAAAAGGATAATTATTTGGCAAATGTGGAATTAAAAGATATCCTAATAGGTAGGGGAAGAAGATTGTCTTTTTATCTATCTATCTATCTATCTATCTATCTATCTATCTATCTATCTATCTATCTATCCTATCCATCTACCTACCAATGATCTAATGTCAGAAATCATTTTGTCTCCCATGAAATCACAACACTAATATTTATCATTTTAAAACAAAGCCATTGCAAAAGTCCTGTCAACAAACTTTCTTGCAGTTTTTCACATTTTGTGGGGTTTTTTAAATTTTTTTTTTTATGTTGAATTTCATAGAGACTCCAATTATCAACAACTTTCTGCACACACTCTAAAAAAGTTTTGACATTTGGGATGTCAGAAGCAGTTAGAGATGGTGTCAGAGCTCCGGGAGAGGAGTGCGGCAGGCTGTCTGCCCCAGCGTGAGAGGCTGTATGACACATCTTTTCAGAGAGGTACAGTATTTTTTTCATTATAACGTTTTCCTCACAGATTAGGCTAATTTATTAAGTCATCCTCCCAGGTATCTTTCTGTTAATGCTTTTGCTTTGTAAGCTATTTCTCACCCTATGATCAATCTGGGATCACATTTGGAACTTGGCTGTGTAAAGTCTGAGGAGGTATTCATGCTCAGGAGATATTTAGGCATTTTGTGTTCAAACACAGTGTGCAACATTTTCTATTATTAAAAGAGAAAGAGGGAAGGAAGGAAGGAAGGAAGGAAGGAAGGGGAAGGAAGGAAGGAAGGGAAAGAAAAAGAAAGAAAGAAAGAAAGAAAGAAAGAAAGAAAGAAAGAAAGAAAGAAAGAAAGAAAGAAAGAAAGAAAGAAAGAAAGAAAGAAAGAAAGAAAGAAAGAAAGAAAGAAAGAAAGAAAGAAAGGGAGGAAGGAAAAGAAAGAAAAATTTCACACTTCTCTGGGGAATGTGTATCTATTACAGATCATACTAGATACTCAAAACTTACTGGAATATACTGTGTTCCATAAAAGACAACAAATAGCTAATTCTCAATCCCTGTAAACAGAGAGAGATGCTGCTACACAGACTGACCTTAGCAGCATACCTTAAATTTAGCATTAAACTGATAGATTTACATGATGCATATGCAGCAAAGCTCTTTGTCTTCATATCCTTTCCTCATTATAAAGGCATGGACGCAGAGCATGGTTTATAGAGTGATGATAAAATATACCATGGTACCTAGGCTCCCTGCAGATCTCTGAAGATTTATCTCTTTAGATGAGGTACTGTACAGGCATGGCTCTTTCCCATTGCTGCACCAGTGAACTTAAACCTAGACTTGAAAGTATTACTCATCTGGCAAAAAGTGTAATTTAGTCTTTAACCATTCCAGAGTCCTCACCTTCTGTATTTTGACAAAAGACATCATTTTACGCAATTGTGATGAACTGTGTTTTTTGATTGTGTGATTTAAACTTTGTGCATTAGGATGTGTAACGGTGGTTTTATCTCTGCAGAAGCCCTGCTTGAGTTGAACAGAGAACGTCTGATCTTAGTACTAATGCTCATGGAAGAAGACCTTGAGGAGTGGAATGTGGCTGAAGCCAAACAGTAAGCAGAGCAGCAAATCTGTGTAACTTTTAAAGCTATATATTAATATATCACAATCTTAGTTATATTTGTGAGAAAACTAGAAATATAGATTCCTTCCCTGTTCTGTGTTTACAATGGGAGACAAATGTATTTTAAATGGAATGTACTTTATCAAGTACATGATTATGAAATTACTTTATTAATATAATCATCAATCATTTTTCTAATGATCTAGGAACTCAAATGCCAGTCTTCTTTAAATAGGTATATAATTGATAAGAAATTAACTTACTCTCTTTTATAAAATGTGATTTGCTGATGCTAACAGACAGATTATGGGAGTCTTAGTATTTACTAACTTTTACAAGCAATTAATATGATGGTCTGTTAGTACTGAAGATGTGAACACAACCAAGTTTTCTTTAGTCAGATGCCTTTCCTCATCTAGCAAGGGTTTAGAAGTAGATGATCTTTAAAATTCTTTCCAAATCAAACCATTCTATGGTTCTGTGATCATCTAATGATATAGGAAAGGCAGGATTCTCTCAAATGAGATGCAGACTTTCCTGTTACAGCCTTTGTGATACACATAACAAAAGAAAAATATGACCTTAAATAGCCGTTGGTATAAAGAGATGACACACCACACACACCACAGCTTACTACTATGATCGATCGACAGTACATCATGTGTGTTTACCATTGGGAAAATGTATCAAACCTCCTTAAATTTAAGCATGACTTGTGCAACCTGAGTGAGTCTTCTTAAGAGAGCTTTTTGGGGTCAGATTCTCCTAAGTCCTTGGCCATAGAGGGATCTACAATGCAGTCTAGGGTTTAAATTAGGTCTCCTGAGAACTTGAGGGAGCATAAATGAAGAAGGAATGTATCTATGCTTGTAACTTCAGGTTAAGAAGAAGAAAAACAAATGGAGAAATCTTTCTTCAGGGGCCTGCCAAGACACATGCTATTTATAGTTCTAAACCCTGTTTCAGTTCTATTTTGAAATATTTCCTTGGGGACTCATTTCTAATTGCAAGATTTAAAATTGTAGAAACAGCTCCTGTGTGCTAATGAGCACCTGTACCCTTTCTGGGTGTCTGGGAGTGCCATTCTCCCTTTGTGCTGTCTCATCACATTCCACAGCACTGCTGAATGGGAATATTTATCCATTTGGCCAGTCCTCCTTATCCTGGTAGTACAGGGAACCTGGCCTTTCAACTTGAACAGCATTGTGGGAGTCTGAGAGCCACTTCCTCACAGCTGGACTTTACCTATAAAACACATTTCTTTGTGGTTGCTTCCTTGTGAAAGAGAATGAAAGCGGAGTAAGTCAGGGTTCTTTTTATTGTACAGAGCGCCTGACATCTGGCAAGCATCTGGCTGGGGACTTCTATCAGGAAGGGTGGTGGTTAGCATGTTTTACAGGTACAGGACCTTTAATCTTCAAGAGATTTGGGGTCAGAGCAGATTAGGTATTATGAAATGACTTTTCACCAGAGGAAGTAGATGTCCTAATAAGTAGAAGACAGCCAGAGGTCTGCATTTTTTAATCAACTAGTGCTTGTAACTGCATGTTAGAGTACCCCAATACTGTGCTGTCTGTGACACTGAAAGTCATTATGATATTTGAACAAAACAGTGCAATTCACCAGTTCAGTTACGATGTTTCTGCTTGACAGAGATACTGAATATAAAACCTGGTCATGGTTTTGCCTTCTGGATTTCAAAACTGAATGTAAGCTGCTTCCTAGATTATGTTGACATCAGAACACAGGTCTCCAAACAATGGGGAAAAATGGAAGACTGTTTGAATGAAGATGGCAGAATGGAGAAAGACACCAACACTTCTACACAGTTGGGGCCTTCCACAGCCTTTTGGTTGCTTTTCCTATTGTATAAAAAAAAAAGGAAAATAAAATTTCAAATCAAATGGAAGCTTCTTCTTCAGGTTGTCTAGTGATGGGAGCTTCAGAGAAGGAAAAATAAACCATACTGTAGGTTGAGTATTAACGTTTAGACAAAAAACGCATTCTGCTCCTAATTTTGTTTATGGTAGAGGCAAAACTGTAATGCTGATCTGCATCATCTCAGGGAATGGTGTTATGTGTCACAAGCTTAAGGGATTGCAGGCCAAAATATTTATACCTGAAACAGAAGTGTTCTTGAAGATACACATCTCTTGCAGGTAGAAGTGAAAGTGTGCATGAAAAGGATACGTGATTACAGCAAAATAAATATATGCTGTCTTAAAATTCAGAAACGGCTTCCTATAAATAGAATGCTACTTCCCTAATGACTTCATTTTGACTGGGAGAAGCCACTAGCAACATTAGCTATGGACTGTACCATGCCCAGTCTGCTACTTACATTAACTTGCCTTTCTGTGCAGGACCCATGCTTTGTGAAGCAGTGTTTATTCCTAAATGGAAAGTCTGAGGGGTTAGAAAGACAGGAAAAAATTTTATCTGGAAGGAATGACTAATCAACCCAAAGGCCTTTTCAGAAGAGACAAGGTCTGTAGGCAACAAACACATAAATTACAGTTTTATTTTGTCTCATAAAGGTGAATGCAGATCGTTCCTTTTTTTTTTTTCATGGTCTGACCTGAGGCCACCACTGTGTGAAAAAATTGTTGAAGGCATTAGAAGGTGGACACATCTTTGGGGTTTTATGTCTCAACCAACCAGTGTTTGTTAGACTGTTATGCCTTTTGTTCACAAAGACAGGAAAGTAAGTTTCTGTAGGAAGAGTTCACCTGTAAGGGATGTAGATAAGCCCAACGTTCCTAGTCCATTGCAGTGCTCTTCTACTACAGCTAGAATGAAATTTGAGAAAATGAGTGAGAGAAATGAATTAGTGACTATTTATTTGGCAGAAGAAAATAAAGATAAATTTTCTAGTTGATCAGCTATGCACTGTTTGTACAGAATGGATCTGAATTGTATGTGAAAAAGAGATTCTCCAGGGTAGCTTGTGAAGAAAGTTGCAGTGTTAGATTCAGGACTTAACAATATTTCTGGGCTTACTGATGCTAAATGTCTATGATTTTACTGCATGAATTTAGTGAGGTTGTCAGGAAGTTCTGTTAATTTGGGTACAGGTCAGAATTTGATACCTCAGACATAATCCAATGAATCTATTTCTATCCATATCACAGTTTTTAAAACTTTTTTTGGCCTCAGTAGTTTAACTAAAATGTTCAGTCCGTAGATAATTTTGCATTTTGGAGGTTTTTTTCAGATTAATTTGTTACTTATTTCTTCCCATATAAGGGAATGAGAGTGAACAAATGGTTCTCTAACCTTTTCTAAAGGGAACAGACTGAGCTTCTCCAACCTTTCCCTACATGACCTGTTCTTTACTACTGTAAGCATTACTTCAGCTTTTCACTGAATCTTTCCAACTTATCTAAAATGAACTTAATTAGTCACCTAGCTCAGTCAGTGGTTACTTCAAGTAACTGTGAGATTACTAAATATAAGGCCATCGAACTGTACAACTTAGGAGTGGTTACTATTTTCTGCTGTAGTTTGTGTGAACTGCACAGATCTGAGCTCCAAAAAAGAGTTGCCTGAGGAAAATATTTTTTGAAAATGTGGTTTTAGAACTAGAATTTCTTTTCCCAAGCCAGTTGTCCACAAAGATGAATGATTTATTAGACTCAGTACTTATTACTTTGTCTTTGTGATTTCCTTATAAGAGCTACTTAGGCATCGCAACTGAGTCCAGGAAGAAGACTAGCCCCAGGAAGGACAAAAACTCTCCTTTTGGGGGTTCCAGCTTGCAAATACTGTCCGACCAGAGGCTCAAATGAAAATCTAAGCTGGGGTAACAGAAAAATCCAACTGTATCAACACAGAAGAATGTTCAGATGCACTTCTGTGATACAGAAGGCAAACTGTATAAGCAGCTAAATAGTGAAAAGTATTTTCCTATGAGTTTGTGTCCTCTACACTCTAAACTAGTCCTAGCTGCAATAAATGCAGCTGTGCATTGCTATAACAATGGAGTAAATGTGATTGCATGAACTTACATGCTGTGATGGAGTAGCTGGTTTGTACCTATTCCTTGGCAGTCTGACTGTTGCTGATAGAGGTTCGCTCATTTTAAGATGATTACAATTTTTAAGATGAAGATGAAATTAGAATGGTCATATATGTTAACTGGCGACTAGCACTTGGTACAATTTTCATTACAAATCACAATATTTCTCTGAGTTCTTGACAAGAAAAGAATACAAATGGGTGAAATCATTCTGTTACTTTCTGTCCCAGGTGTCAGCATTTCATTAAACACCAGTACATACAGTTCACTAAAAGTGGGATATTTTGTTAAATGCTCTGTTGAGTTGAAGTTCTATAAATGACCAAAGCATAACACACAAGCACTGAAAAAATTGTGGAAGTGCTATTGATTGAGATTTGAGAAAACTATGATCACCTGACCATCAATGAAGACCTTCTTGAGGAAGAGAGGCTTTACATAATGTATTTTCTTTGTTGCATTCTTCTAAATTATCAAGCTTTCAACAACACATAGCAAAATTGGATCTGACTGCCATGTGGTTTAGAACATGTTTTACTTACAGCTTTAAAAAATGAATGAAGAATGAAAATCATGATTGTGGGCAGATTCTTCCAGAATGTTTTAGCTACTCTTTGTTTCATCTCACTCCTTAGCTGCCCAAATCCGGTTAGGAAGATCAAATGACCAAAGAATGTCATAGAAAGAGCCATCACAAGGAGAGGAGGACATCCAGTTGAACTGTTGTAATCACCCAAATGCCTCTCCAGCTCAGCTATAATTGAGGTTGTCATGACTTGGCAGACCAAGAGCAAATTTTGTTTATGAAATTTTCATCACTGTTAAATGATAGGACCACACTTATGTAAGATCACTGAGTGAGTAGCAGAAATTAGGAGGTTATACTCTTACTTAAGCACATTATGTTGCATCTATACTAATTAAAAATTTGAGCCTGACTCCATTACAGAATGCTTGCAGGACTCTACAGGGAAATGCCTGGTCAAAGCAGATGTGTGCATTCACTCACATAAAGACAGCAGAACCCATCAGCTACTCCTACTTTTTCATTGCAGGAGGATGGGGACATGCTGGGGAGTCCGAGAAACCCTACCTCTCACTGAGTAGCAGGGTTTCTGATGTCATTCACTACATTTATTAGCTGTAAATGAGGAGAAACTAAGAGATAGCTTTGCTTTGCAGAAATGAGATTTTTCATTTGGATTGTTTTAAAGGCTGGATAGAATATGTTGAAATAGTGCAGGAGGGGTCAAAGAACAGATTGCGATCTCTAACGAGCTTGGGAACCTTGAACTGCTTTCTCTCTATTTTTTTCTTTTTCTTTTTAATTTTTCTCTTTTTTCCCCCCTCCTTTTTCTTTTGGGTTTGAACCTACTTGTAATAAATGAGAATGAATCTCTAATTAAAAGCAATGGGATTCTGGGTTTTTTTCCTGCTTCTCTGCTGGTGAAACTCCTGTTGAGCACGACACTCTGGCATAAAGCTTCCCTCACAGCAGTAAGGAATTCTTTTCACTTTTGGAGTTTGTGAGTTTGGTAAAAGTCTCTTCCTTGCCCTGAGGTCAGTGATGTCTGTAGTTTAATTTAAGGCATTACAGAGAAACAATTAGTTTGCCTCGTGCCTAAACTGCTGCTGAATAAACAACTGCAGAAGCTGAATCTTTAAAAAGCTCCTCACGACTTTATTTATCTGGACTCTCTGTTGCCATCCACATGCAAGAAATTGCTTTAGTTCATTTTAATTCTTGCCATTTTCTCAGCATTGTGCTTCTTTAGGAGGCAAATAAATGCAGTAGGAAGGTACCTATATATGTGTTCAGCAGCTGGAGGGTTTACGATCTAACCTAAAAATGCAAGTTGGTTTTCTTGTAGTAATTAATACCAGCAACATTTCTACTAAATGCTTCTGTGTGCCTCATGGAGCTCTTCATGTCTCAGCAGTGGGTTGAAGCTCTGAGGGGCACAGTTTCGCTCACCAGCGATGACTTTTGCTGAATGGGTTTGTAAACCTCAGTGAACACTCATAAAACCAAATCCCAGGCTTCACAAACACTTCTAATTTAAATTCCAAAGCAATCAACATAACACACACTCTTTATCAGATAGAAATTTCATTTTATAGAAGCAGGAGGATGTCAAGCCTTAAACAACGGTTAAACACTCTTTTGTCCTAAATGCAAACATCAGTGCCCTGTTGAAAATAGTTTAATGTTTTTTTTTAAATTTAGTCTTGAGGTAGAGTCAGCCCATAAATGAGAAAACAATGGTCATTTGGAGAATAAAGACTTGTTATCTTGGAGTAGTCACTTAAGGCACACATTATAAATATTTTCTACTTCAGGCCATGTAGAACTCTCTGATACCTAGTAGCAATGAAAAAAATCATAGAGGGAGAGACAATTCACGTGGCTTTCCAACAAACACCAGGGATGTACTTGAGCATCTAGATGTTCCTGTACCTGTAAAAACAGTGCACCATGGTAAACAATCCAAATTCATTTCAATTACCTAAGAACCAGGAAAGAAGTGAAAGAATTTTTGTCACGCTCACATTTGGTGTTATGTTTACCAATAATTCAGGTAGAGGTACAGTACTTACTGTAGAAAATGTAGAAAACCTACATTTATTTTCATCATGAGTAGGTAACCTTTACATCATTGCCTGACTTCTGCAAAGTAGCAAACCCCTGCAGTCTATGTTTCTGAGGTACTAATCCAAGTGCTGACAATAGATAATGATATTTTGATTTGTTTGGATTAAAACTAGTAAAAAAAACATGCACAACAGAATTGTCTCTATCATCTGCCTTACAGATGCAGCTAAGATTTTCCCACAGAAGCATACATAGGATCTGAATAACTTGAGGATAATGCTGAGAGACATAATGGGGAAAAATATTAACATTATGTATCCCAGTAACTACTGGCTGGACATTAAATGAAAATAATGAATTTTAGGATGTCAATCTGCTCTTTGATCTTGTAATAAAATCTTACAACTTTTATCAGATCCATATCTATGAGAGACAAATCAAGATATTTCTATAAACTTACTTTGTCCATTATCTTCTTGACCTTGGGCTGCTGGAAAAGTTTTGTATTATTTAGGTTGGTTTTTCTTTCTCTCAGATCTTTGCAGTTTATTGATTTTTGACACAGTGCAAATACTACGTTGAATTTTTAAATTGCTATGGCTGATTTAAAAACTATGAATGTCAAACCTGTATAACTAAGAAAAAGATTTTATGATTATTTATGTCTAACCCAAAATGCAATGTGTTAATATAAAAATAAGTGCTACTTTTTTGGTTTACTGCAATATATTTCAGCTGACAGAACTGAGCTGTGCATTACTGTTAAGGAGTGGCAAAAATAGGTCCTTACAATTGTTTCTATGTTTTAAGTCACGTTAGCCAAGCTGGTGATAACACACTGCTTATCCCAGCTAGATTCAGACAAAGCAGTTATGCAAATGAGAGGGAGTCTCAGTTTTAACTTCAGCTTCATGCAATTTTTAACAGAATAGACTCTCATGATTTTCATTGTTTAGACTTCATGTAAAAAATCAGTCAAGATGAACCCTTCATTTTTTAAGAGCCATTGCTCTATTGTTCATCTCCAGGTTCCCCTCGATTTTGAATTCACTTGTGCTCTATTTATAAAATTTCTCTTTAAGATACTTCAGAACTTAGGAGATCAAAATGGCCTGAATGTACAAATTCCCAAACTTGTAGGTACTCATGATATTGTAATCTCCCTGAAAACCATGGCTCTTCTGGTAATCTAAAAGACAAGCATCTACGCTTTCCACTAGGCACAATCAAAATAGCTAAGGTCTTTGACTAAAACATTGTTCTCACAGTTGTGAGGTTCTTTGATAAACTATGCAGAAAGTTTGGGTAAAAACACTAATTTTAGGCTAAAAATCTTAAGTTTTTCAGTTGGGGGTTTTTGCAAAATCACATTTAATTCAATACACACCATAGCAGAATTTTACTTGCCAGTTATTAATACAAATATACATTTCTTTCTGATTATAAAAACAGAAGATAATCATACAGAACTGAAAGTAATTACATTGCAATTTACTAGTAAATAGGCTCTCCCTTTTTTAATCACAGGTGCTTTAATATGATGCTTTAAGCTGAACCTTGCTTGGCCATTTAGTTCACATACTCTACCTTATTCTTTCTATCCTTCTCATATGAGCAGATGGAAAACAGGAAGCTCAAATTACTATCTTCAGTTTTTTAACTTGGTCTCAATTCACATGGACTCCTCTAATTATTTGGTTGTCGTGTTTAGTGCTTCACTGTCTTGCCCATCAGTGAGTGCACTATTATAAAATAGGGTTCTCAGACAACAATTGCATCTATCATTGTATCAGAGAAAAATCCTATTTGATCAGTTTGGTATATGAATATCTGTGTCTTAAGATCCATGGGTGAAATCTTGGTAAGTTAGATGGAAATATAGGCACTTAAGATGAAACTGTGTTCCCACTCAATCAAACATCAGATCTACTGGAGAGCTGCAGATTGTTCATTCTCAAAGTCATCTAGCAGTGATTTTTCTTCCTGAACTTTTCCTTGCTCAGTGTGTAGCTTTGCTTCTGTAAGCACTTCAAGAGCAAGCTAAGGAAGACTGTACGCAAGTACAGTGAGCTTAAACGTTGGTCTGTCATATTGCATGCTGAGACAAAAGAGCACTTTCTTCCTGTTTAGATTGAAAAATTAGTTCTATTGTAGTATCTGAGTAAATTGTCCTCCTTGCAAATCATTTATTTTTAGCTCTTCCAGAAGAAAACTACACTCTGTCTGCACTCTGGTCTCCGTCCTCTGGAGATATGCACTGTTACTAAGCACAATAGCAAGAAATTTCAAAATATTGGATTAAAAAGATGAGGACTCAACATTCTATTTAAAGTATGTTTAAGTTTTACATCTGTATACAAACAGTGTAATTGTATGGAATAAAATAGCAGAATTTTACTCATGTTTTTAATGACAACCTGGAGTATTAGGAAATTGGAATATGTTCTGAAAGTGTAATTACAATGTCAATGTAAGTGAAAAAAATGAGATTAAATTTTGGACATGCTACTGCATTTGCATATTTAAAATTGCATTTACAATACTAAACTCTTTTAAGCTTAAAACTTCTATTATACTTACAAGAGATCCTTGGGATAAAAAAAACATCAGCAAACATGACAAATTGTTGTTTTTATATTTAAAACAAAATTAAGGAAAAACTTTTTTCACATTACCAAATTATTCAATTATCATAGTCATAATTAGACTCCATTGACATTTAATAAATACATTCACATCAACATTAGCATCTAGATATGCATATTTCATTATTAGACATGACTAAACTAGAAGTTAAAATTCTCATTAGAACTGAAAACCATACAACTAAAAATTAAACAAATCAGCAGTTAAATTAGATAGAATTATTCCTTTTGTTCACCATTGCTCATGCAGAGATTCAATGGTTTCAGGGGGTCTTTATCTGGGGTATAGAAGAGAGTGAATTAAAGAAGATAGGAGAATAAGTTCTAGCCTGAATGAAAATTCTGAGAAATAGGATTCCCTTGAAGCATAGACAAGAAAAACATACAAATGTATTGCATCCAAAGACAGATTTTCAAGGCAGGCTGTAAAACTGAAATAAAAAGAATTTCATGAGTGCTGGAAAAAGTGATTCAAGCAATTCCCTTTTTTTCTACATAATTTGAGTTTTATTCAGTGTCCTCTCAACTTTTTCATTTTATTCTCTTTCTCTCACACAGAAAAATCTACAAATTCATCCTAGTTAGAGAAGGAACATACTTTAAAATCTTTGACAAAACAAAATCTTATAAGGGAAAAAAAGAAGGCATTAAATAGCCGATGCCAGAATTACCATGTGAAAACAGCTTTCCCTCTAATCCTGTGTGAGTTTAAATGTTAGTTCTCAAAGGGGAAATACAGGTCCATTTGCTATCAAAATTAAATTACAGACCATTGTTATCAATATTTCCTGGGATAAAGAAGATCTCAGCTACAAGAAAAATCAATGAAACAGGTTCTTTATTATGTTGTTTAGTAATCGGAAGGGACCTTAGATATTTTGATTGTCTCTAGCTGAGATGCTTGTCCTTTAGATTAGCAAAACTGCCATAGTGTTGAGAGGGAGTACAATTTCATGAGTGCCTTGTTGCAGTCCTCATGCTCCTACTACAACAGTACGTACAGGTTTGGGAATTTGTACATGCAGGGCATTATGATCTCCTAAGTTCTGAAGTAGCTTAAAGAGGTTCCTCAGTATTAAAAGGTTCCTCAGTATTAAAAGACACAAACAGTGTTCAGTAGGATTTGCAAAGTAGAAAAGTAGATAAAGATCCTAAACCTCACACTGACAATTTCAGTAGACATGTATCTGCACAGGCAGTTAACATCTCAGTTTCTCAAAAAGATGTGTTTCTTGCATTTCTTTATTCTGCTCTTTGCTAAAATGTTTAATTTGTTATATGCATACAGGTTGAAACAGGACTGAAACAGGTTGAAATGGGACTGAAATGAGAATGAACTTAGAGACAGGACCTTCATCTTCCTAGAAAATCTGTGTTGTAAGAGACATGTCTGTGTAAAGCAGGTTTAGTTGAATGTGCAGTAGGCAATGCGAAAAATGGATACAGTTGGTTACTCCTTAAGGCTATTTAGGAAACTTAGACAATCACTGGAATTCAGAGGTTCATCTCCACTCCCATATACACTGTTTAAGAGTAATGTGTTGTGATCAGCTCTTCATTGCCTTGCCAACGGTGACTTAGTGGTCTTAGCCAGTGGTATTTGCCATCAAATCCACACTGCAAAAAAACAGGCCACTGCAGCAGAAGGAGAAGACACAAGCTGGAAAGCGGCAGACCTGGCTTAAAAGAGGTGAACAAACAGAGCATGAAGCTGGTATGGCCACATTTGCATAAGTGGAAGACTTTCTACTTAAGTAGTCTTGTCATTTGCTTTCTTTTGACACATACATTTGCACCTGAGGTAATGCACACTATCTTCTC
This sequence comes from Upupa epops, assembly GCA_013397515.1. Classification (NCBI taxonomy): domain Eukaryota; kingdom Metazoa; phylum Chordata; class Aves; order Bucerotiformes; family Upupidae; genus Upupa; species Upupa epops. The sequence goes on from VZRI01004138.1 coordinate 158,292, forward strand.
CTTTATCTATATTTTGAACCTTGTTGTTAAGCTCTGTTCTAACAGGAACGCCCTGCCCTGCTTGCTGTCTGTGGTGGTGCGAGCAACCATTTCCTGTTTGGATTAAATACGATCATTTTCAGCTAATGTAAGCAGTGCAAAGGGGAACATCCAGCAGCAAGTCTAGTACGGCTCCTTGTGGTATGGCTGCTATGGAGTGCTTTCTGTGCATGCCAGTGCCTTGAAACTTGCCATGCCTTGAAACTGAGTCCATATGTGTGTTGGCCCCCGCAAAGCAGGTAGACCAGGTGGCACTGAATGTAGAGGAGATAACAATTGCTCACTCCTGCCTTCCATTGACTAACTTTGCAATATGTACATACATTTTTTGGTGTGTCTATTACTGTGGACACCCATCTGAACTGTTGTTAAAGACACTTAACTGACCGCTATTCACACATGAATTTTACTTGGGCAGCACACAATATTCATTGTCTATTTTCTATTAAGAAGGCTGGAAACTGTGCTTTTAAAAACATGAAAGGAAAGAGAGGGAATAGGATTATTTCAGTTTGTAAATAATTGCATTCTTGCACACTTACTACTTTATCCATCTATTAACATAGTCCTTGGTGCATTTTTCACTTAATACAGATATATATTCCGGCTCTCAAAATTACAGCTCTCGGGCCTGGTACAGCCCAAGACAAATTGGGGTAATTTTGCTAAAACACAGAAGTTCAACAGAAGGCATGCCTGAGACTGCATTCAGAAGCTGTTCTTCTGTCTCTACAATAATCTCTGAGAAACTATACACAAGTAAATGACAATTATCTGCACAATGTTGCACGTGAAATTGTGGCTTTTGTGGTTTTAGAATGGGTACAGAGGTCCACCAGGAAACAGATTACAAACTCAAGATACTGTCTTTGAAGCTTGATTCCATTGTCATCGCTTAGTGCCCCAAGCTAAGACCACTTTTGAGAAGTTGACATTAATCCATATAGTTTTGCTTAAAGAAAGACATGAACAGTTTTGGGTGGATCACAGTATCACAGTAATGGTGAGGCTGGAAAAGACCTTAAAGATCGTCCAGTCCAACCTAAAACCAAACAAGTAACCCTAAATATCTGACATCTAGATCATGCCACTCAGTACTTCATCCAGCCTAACCTTAAACACCTCCAGAGACAGTGACCCAACCTCCTCTATGGGAAGCCCGTTCCAAAATCTGATAACTCTTTCAGTAAAAAAACCTTTTCCTAATGTCAGGTCTAAAGCTCCCCCAATGGAGCTTAAGACTGTGACCCCTTGTTCTGTCAAAAAAAGTCTTTCAATGATTCCTTTAAAAAAATCATATGGCAAAAATTAAAATGTTAGTTAACAGAACATAACAAAAGATTCAAGTGTTACTAAGACAACAAGGATATCACTTTTTTTTACTAGTAACCACCTTCCATCCATTTCTGTATTTCAAGGAAACTTTTTCTGACCCTGCAGATATTTATCAGAAAGTTAAATGGGGTTTGAAAGACAAACTCACTGGGACCAAGTCCATGCAAAAAAAGTGACATTCACCTACACTGCTGTTACTGTCAGAAAGCACTTTTATTTTTTTCCCACACGAGTTTACACTTCCAATTTTCACAGAGAAAGTAAATTCATACTTTCATTCTAACCTTAAGATGAATGCACAGGCCTGATGGCACACTTGGGTGCTCAGTTGCAGCCTCCCCCCAACAAGACAAACTAGATTCTTCAATCTACTTTTGTAAATTATGGGTGATGTTGACATACATGGTAGTTGCCATGTGCCAACAAATCCACAGTAAAAGCACATGTGTGTACACTTACCTGACAGCAAGTACCAGGAGACTCAGAGACTAGCTGCCTTCTAGCAGACAAGAAAAGTTGCATTCACGGAGCAGCTAAAAC
>VZRI01004139.1:1996-31879 GCA_013397515.1 Upupa epops
AGCGTGACCTCCACCCAGGAGCTTTTCCCAGCACAGCAGGTCCCGTGCCTCAGTTTCCCTCCATCAAGCTCCAGTCAACAGCCAGTTCAGCTTTACTGGGAGATGGCAGAGCTGCCTGGCAGCACCCGCCCAGCCCAGTACCGCAAGAAACGGGGATTATTTTTAGGGTGGTTTCTAAGGAAATGAGACTCCAGTAACAGCTCTGTCTGCCTCTCAACCACCCTCCTCTTGCTCCCCTCACCAAGCTCTGGCTGCTCAGCCCCGCTGTGGGGAGGCCCCAGAGGGCTGAGGTCTCCACTGTGGGTGCTCTGGAAACCCAGCAAGCACAGCCAGGTCGCTGTGGGGTGTGTAGGGGGGTGGTGGCTGAGGGGTGCCTGGGGTGTCCCCCCAGGACTGGTGGCTCAGCTTGGGATCTTCTGTACAGGGATGGGAAGTGGTTATGGAGTGAGGCTGGGCTGGGAAAGGTTGTGGCTGGACTCTGCTCCTGGGGCTCTAGGGATGGAGGGAGGGAGGGAGGACAGTAACCATTACCCTGGTGATGGCCTTGGCCCAAGACAGAGCTCAGCACTGTGGCCGGAGGTGTGGGGCAGCAGCAGGTCACATCCCTGGTGACCCACAGGCTTCTGGAGTTTGCCAGGTCCTAACCACAGTGCCTGGAGAGCTGAGACACCCTCAGTGTCTCCCTCAGCCCAGTGTGGCCAGAGGCTGCGTCAGCCTGCTGACACCCAGGAACACCCTGGCCACCAGCACAAGGCGCTGGGCTAGTCCCTGAGGACAGTTTTCCTCGCAGAGACCCCGGAGCCAGGCAGCCACCTCCTCCTGCAGCAGCATCCGAGGGAGGAAACGCTGCTGCTCACTGCTGGGTGCTGTCAGCACCCCAGGGGTGCAGAGAACAGGTTCTGCCTCATTGCTGCACTGGGTGTTCAGGGTGCAGGGGTGAGGAGCAAGTCCCATCCTGCACCCCAACCCAGCTCTTCCCCCCGGAGGACTGGTTGTTCAGGAGGTGCAGGCAAACCCTGCTCTTTGGGGTGGGGAACAGAGCAAGGCAGCACCCCCAGCACCCATGGGACCACTGGCTGAGGGCAGCTAAGGTGGGCTGCAGGGTCCAGGAATCATCAAGCTGCCCCACAAACACAGCCCACTCCCCTTCTGCCATCGCTTTCACACCACCCCATCAACTCCTGAAGTGATGGGGCCATCTGGCTCTGATCCCCTTCCCAGAGACTTGGCTCCCAGTGCCCTCTGACCTCCCATAGGGATGGAACCCAGCTCCTGTGGGATCAGTCCCCAGCCCCCTCTCTTCATTCTTAAAATGAGAACTGTTTTTAAAAAGGTGAAAACCAACACAGGCAGGAGCTCATGGTGCTTCCACCTTCAGCTCTGGCAGGGTCTGAGGAAGATGAGGGCTTCAACAGCCCCGGTACTGGGTGTTGCAGCCCCTTCCCCTTCCCTACCTGGGAAACAGCGTGACTGAGGATCACAGAACCATCAGGGTTGGAAAAGACCTTCACAACAATCCAGTCCAACCATCTGCCCTACAACCCCCAATCACTACCCCAGCTCCTGAGACACCAGGATGAAGCTCCAGGATGAGGAGGGAGCTGCAGCCTTGAAGGCATCAGAGACACCAGATGAGGACAGAGAGGCAGGAGACAGAGAGGTCACTTCCACCACTGGGTTTGGCAGATCAGTATGGACCCTCCTGAAGAGGAGAAGGCTCTGTGGGGACCTTCTAGCAACCTTCCAGCTCCTGACAGGGGCTATCGGAAGGCTGGGGAAGGCTGTTCCCAAGGGCAGGGAATGACAGGACAAGGGGTCCTGGTTTGAAGCTGGAAAAGGGCAGAGCGAGGCTGGACAGAAGGGCAGAGCTGTTGAACCTGAGGGTGGGGGATCCCTGGACCAGGCTGCCCAGAGAGGGGGTGGAGGCCCCATCCCTGGAGCCATTCAAGCTCAGGCTGGCTGGGGCTCTGGGCAACCTGGTCTGGGGAGAGATGGCCCTGCTTGGTGTCAGGGCTTGGGCTGGATGCCCTTTGGAGGGCCCTTCCAAACCAACTGTGATTTTATATCCCACACTCCAGCAGCCCCCAGGGCTGGAGTGGCCCCACTGAGAGGCAGAAACAAGAGGAGCAGAGCTGGCAGGGCTAGAGCTAGGACCCCACTGAGCAGGACTGTCCTGGCACATTGGTTGCTTCTATCTAAAGCCCAGTGACCACAAACAGCTCCCACACCCCTTCACACAGATTCCCACAGCTCCCAGCACTGCAGAAGTGGGTTTAGAAAAATCCCATCAGCTTGGGACCAGCAGGTGGGAAGCAGCAGGAGTTACAGCAGCAGATCCATCTGAGCAGGTTCCTGCAGGGGTTTTGCTCCCTCATCTCATGTTCCAGCGACAGATGGTGCCGGATGGGCCCTTGGGACACTGATCACCAGCCCCACTGCTGCCATTCCCCAGCCTGGAGCTGAAGCAGGGGCTGGACCTGCTGGAGCAGAGCATTTGGATGGAGGGGCCGAGCGAGACAGGAGCCAGGCGATGGGTTTGGACCATGGCTGAGCCCTCCGGCGCCTGAGCCTTGTTCACAAGTGGATATTGAGGCTGATCCACATCCCCCCATGATGCAGCTTCAGCCTCTGGGTATCATGTACATTTGGATGCTGCAGTAGGAATTGCTACAGCCCAGCTCTCCTCACTCCCAGTTGAGGGAGCAGGACTCTGCTGGGAGATCAGAGCTCTCTGCATCCCACTCCTGAAAAGAACCTGCATAGTTACCTTCCTCAAGAGCCCGAAGGGAAGAAGAGGGCCTCTTCTCTGGTAGGAAAAGGCCCCCCAACACCAGAGATGCCAGCAATTTAGGTAAAGGGAACAGCTCAACAGGATGGATCTGCAAAGGAAGGGTCATTGTCTACAAAACATCCTCCTCCCCAGACGGGATCAGCAAAGAGCAGGACCAGGTGGAGCCCAGAGCCCCTTCTTCTCCCAAAACAGAGGCTCTTGGCTGGTCCCTGGCTTTGAGACCAGACATGAACTCCTGCAAACACTTACCATGCTGCAGAAATCAGCTTGTTCCACCCCCAAATCTGACAACAGGGCTGCAAGTTTTGCCCTGAGGTAGAGAAAAGGGCAACTTCATCAAGGAAAAGGTGCAGAGCTCTGGGGTCTGGCTGCTGCAGGGTGGTAGAGAACACTGCCATGGGGCAGGAGTGGGGAACATCAACCCCACTGGCAGCTGGAAGGAGGGAAGAGCCTCGACTAAGAGATGCAGCACTTGGAGACCTCCACAGAAAGAAGTTTATTTCCCCTACCGTCAGGATTACGAAACCACAGAAGCAGTTTAAATATTTACAAAGTCATCCAGCGCCCCGCAGAGATGAAGAGAACAAAGGGTGAGGGGCTGGCAGGCTGGTGAGGGCATCGCTGTGAAGCTCTGCGATGGGAGGCAGAGCAGGGGGGAGCACAGAACCGGCACCTGCAAGGGGGAGGGACAGGAGGAACCTTTAATCTGGCCAGTCCGAGGGGGCACTGAGATAAAGCCAGCGGCGGTGAGATGAAGGGAGCCGTGAGAGGAGGATGTTTTTCACCCACCAAAGCTGCGACAAGGCAGTCTGGGCACTGCTGGGGCTCCTCCACACTCCCTCAGCCCATCCTGACAGATCTCCTTAGGCACTGGCCTTCCCCGTGTGGGTACAGCCAGGTCTAAATTCAGTGTGGACACACGGGTGGATCTGTGGTGCCTCGTGCTCCTGTTAACCCCTTCAGGTGCCTGGAGCCATCCTCAGCCTCCGTGGGTGGATGTGCCATTGGCTGTTGGACCAGGACTCGATCTTCCACACTCCAACCCTCTAGGAGGTCCATTTGCTGACCGATGATTCCCAGTTCAGAACCCAGAGGTGGTAAAAAGGAAGAGGCAGCGAGGGTTTTCCTGGCAGGGAATGGCACTCCATGTGTTCTTGGAAGTCCTGGGAACAGAGACTGTGGCCAGCAGCCCCGTTCCCAGCCCCCCTAGACTACTCTAAGTCTCTGCTTTGGCAATGATTGTGTAGCTCATCGATAAAACCCCGCAGCTACGCTGACACAGGCCTACGAGTCTCTTCTAGGTTATTGCTACTGGGTAAGACAGGTTGGCTTTGGCCCCGGGGCCAGGGACTCTGAGAGCATCCGTGGCAGGTCCCACTGAGGAATCAGACTGCAAGGGGAAATAGAGGCAAAGGACAAATCCCTTCTGTACAACCGGCTTGTCCTGGGGCACGGTAGCCATGGGCTGGTGGGGTGGAGCTCACAGAGATATGAGGCAGCTCAGCAAGACACTGTCCTGTCCTGGAGAGGTTCTCTTTGAGCAACACCTCTTGGCTCGAGCAGCAGCCCCAGGCCCTGCAGTCTCCAGCGGCTCTCCATGAAGGGTTGGAAGTGGCAGCACAGAGCATAAACTGGTAGCTGTTTTAGTTCCAGGTAGATGGGGGAGGGGGATGGGGTCTGCACACCCCCATCCACCCCAGAAAGGCCAGTGCTGGGTGGAGGAGACAACTGAGTACCAGGGGGAAGGGGTTTAAGGGGGTATTTAAAAGGGACTGAGGAAAAGCACAAAACAAGAAGGTCCAGAGGGAAGCCCCAAGTTTCCCCTCCTTTAGACAACCTGGGGAAAGGATGAAGAGGCACACAGGGACAGGTCTGAGGGCCACAAGATGATGGTGAATGGGCTTTCCCAGGCCAAGGGAGCCACGGGGATGGCAGGCAGTAGAGCTTTCCAGCTGCTCTTTCAAAGCCTGAGTGGGAAAGCTGCCTTCCTTCCTCTGCAGTCCAAGGGGATCTACTGAACCACCACAACCCTTCATCCATGCTCTTCTGTAGAAAGCCACCTGGCTCAGAAGCCCACAGAAAGCAGCACCTGCAGGACAGAGCCCCAGCAAGCGCAGCCCTGGACCCCCTCACCCTGGACAAGGCTCTGGGTCACATGCAAATTCACCAAATTCTATCCCCTACTCCCCCATCGTGCCTGATATGGAGCTCAGAAGGGCCATCAGCCCCAACCCAGTGCTGCCAGGAAGTGTTTCTCACACCAAAGTGAGCCCTGCGACATGCTTTTCCCCCAAAGGGAGCTCCTCAAGCCTCAGCAGACCTTCTGGAAGCCACCACGAGAAAGCTTAGTGCTCCAGTTTGCTGCTGGAAAGCCCAACCAGGACCACAATGCTTCCTAGTCCCTTCGGCTTTTAATCTCTGATGGTCCCACTAAGCTCAGAGCTTGGGTGCTGCTCTCACAGAAGATTTCCAAGCCCCACACTGAGCCTCCTGCCCCAGAAACACAAACCTGTGGCTGCTGCTACTGTCTTCAAGGGCACAGGAATGCTGCAGCACACAATGCACTGGGGATCAAAGGAAAGCAACAGGCTCATGAGAAGCACTGCAACGACTTTAGAGAAGCAGGGAAGCTGCATTTTCTCTGGCTCAAGCTAAAAGGAACCCAGCAGTAGACTTCCAACTCCTTAACAGGCTGAAAGTGTGCAGGTGGCCACGAGTCCTTCCCAAGCCAATTGATCTGACTTTCCAACCTTTCTGGGCTCACCAGCAGGCCCAGATGGGTTTGCCCTGCTGCAGAGGGCAGCTCCTCAACACTCTCCTGTCACTACAGGACCAATCTGCTCCCTCGGATACCTGAGGAAACTCTGGACAGTCTTCCAAGAGGAAGGGATCTGGGTGATCAGAGAGAACCTCATGAGCTCCTTGTGCTCCTGAGGGTCTGCCTCATGGCTCTGTGCTTGGCACCAAAAGCAAAGGTGCTCAGGCCTCTCCTTTCCATTCCTAACTGCAGGAAGGGAGACAGCAGGAGGCTTTGGGGCCCCTGACATCAGGAGACACCATCAACAGAACAAAAACAGAAGGAAAAGAAGCCACTTCCAAGGAAACAAAAGATGAGCTGCTACAATGGAGTGGAGTTGCCACCTGCCCCGGAAAAAGCCTGGCAGAGTCCCCTGCCTCCATCTCGCTGGATCAGTCACAGTTTCTTCCTTTGGATTCCCATGGAGTGGGGATGTCCCAGCTTCCATCACCGCAAATGGAGTGTGAGAACGATGGTCACAATCACTCCCAGGAAGAGGACAAAGGGCAGCCAGGTCTTCACAAATCCCCCTACACTGCAAAATGGAAGATCAAAAGGGTTCAATGTAAGAAATCAGCAGAGGAGACCAACAGGAAAGAGGGGTGTGGGAATAATTGGAGGAACTGGAGGGGGACAGATGCTCTTGTGACTTTCTGCTCCGTTGCTGGCACTGCCACACATCACGTCCTGGAGACTCAGTCAGCGTTAAACCCGAGACTGAATTGGATCCACAAATAACTATATGGGGAACAACGGGGCTGGACTGTCCTTCCAACTTAAATTCAGGTCAAAGAGCAGCACGTTTCACATCTGCCCACACAGGAGACCACAGAAAATGACACCCATTACCAGCAGCCTCATTATTTCACCTGCTGGTCTGCTGAACCGAGACAGCAGGGACTACAGTTGCCTACAAGCTGGAAAAGCAGCTTTTCTAGGACAGGGAAGACCCAACAGAAGAGTAACTCAAAAGCTTTCCACAGGGCAGTCCTGCAGCAGCCCCTCTCCAGGCGCGTGATGCTGAAATGGTGATTAAGTGCCCATTCCCATGAAGAGAGCTCAGGGCTTCCCTCTCCACCCAAGATGTGAATCTGACTGGTTTCTGTAAAGATTCAAGAGATGGGAGGAGAAACCAGTACTCCTTGGAGAGAAGCCAATCTACGACCTTCTGTTCCGACCTAACCCAGCCAAAAGCCACCGTGGAGTGAGATTTGCTGTAGCCAGCGTGTCCCACATTCAGCTATTTCAGGAGCAGCAGCTAGAGAACCCAGCAAGTCCTCACAGTTCCTTCCCTAAGAACAGGCAGCAATGGTACCACCTACCAGCCACATACACCCACGTGGTAGAGGGGGGAGAGATGTTCCCCCCCTTCTCTACAGGACAGGCTGGAGCTTTGGAGAGCTTGGAAGAAGGGGAGAAAGTGAGCCTGCTGGGTGCAGACTGCTCCTTGGCTCACCTCACGTACTTCCCATAGAGCAGGGAGAAGAAGCAGAGTTTCACCATGTTCCAGGAGGTGCTGTTATCGTATCTCATCAAGTTTAAGGCCAGAGCCACATGGGAATGGCAGTTATCACAGCAAAGGTTGTGCTGGAAGAGAAAAACAGGGGTATGGAATTAGAGGTGCTGTCCTTGAGCTCTTCCCCAGTCCTGTAACCAAGGCTGGTATGGACTCACTGGTCCCAGCCCTGGGGATTTAATCCTGCAGGCAGATTCCCTACCATACGATGCTTGTACTCCTCTGAGGCGTCATGCACGGCTGTGTCCCAGGCATTGGGACCAGTGGAGTAGACTTTACTGGGATCCAGCTTCCAGTACCTAGAAGGGTGAAAACAGAATCCGTTGCATCTTCACAGCTTCTTGCTCAGTAAGGTGCTCAAAGCACCTGGAGAAACCACTACTTCTGGAGGCCACAGTCCAGACAGGTGTTTGCAGCTCAGCACCCTCAGCACCCCAGAGAGAATGTGAACACCCCAGGGCACAGATAAAACTCTGAACCACTTTCACATCCTGTGATGTGAAACCTTCTGGCCACTCAAGGTAAAGCCCACCTGACAGAGACACAAAACCCAGGCACCTCTCCTTCTCCTCTCTCCCGAAAATCATGAAAGGGCTGCAAGTGATGGTGGTTGGTTAGCACAGTGCAGGCAGCATTTAATCACAGGATCACAAAGTGACAGAGGCTGGGAAAGCCCTCTGAGCTCATCCAGCCCAGCCCCTAACATCACCCCAGTGGCCACACCTGGGCACTAAGGACCACAGCCAGTCTGTCCTACAACACCTCCAGACACAGGGACTCCACCACTGCTCTGGGCAGTCCCTTTCCATGAGGAAGGGCTTCCTAACATCCAACCTAACCCTCCCCTGGCAGCTTCAGCCCATGCCCTCTCCTCCTGGTGCTGGTTGCCTGGGAGAAGAGCCCAACCCCCACCTGACTGCAATCTCCCTACAGAGAGTTGGAGAGAGAGAGGAGTCTCCTCTTCTCCAGGCTNGAGCTGGAGAGAGCTCCATCAGTCTCTCCCTGTCAGACTTTCCCTCCAGTCCCTTCCCCAGTCTTCTTGCTCCTCTGCACCCATTCCAGCCTCTCAATCTCTTTCTTGAAGTGAGAGGCACAGAACTGCCCGCAGTGCTGGAGGGGAGGCCTCCCCAGTGCCCAGTACAGGAGAATGATGCACCCAGGTGGGCTGGTCATACTAGCGCTGACAAAAGCCAGGATGCCACTGGCCTTCTGGCCCACCTGGGCACCCTTCTGGCTCCTGTTCAGCCAGCTGTCACCCAGCACTGCCAGGTTCCTCTCTGCCAGGCTGCTTACCAGTCACTCATCCCCCAGTCTGTAGCTGCAGGGGGTTATAGTGGCCAAAGTGTAGGCCCCTGTTCCTGTTCAACCTCATCCCACTACTCAGAGCACTGGTTATCACCATTCTTTAAAATCATTTAGCCTTTTCTATTTTGTGATGAAGGTGTTGTGGAGCTCTAGTCACTAATTACACTACATTGCTCTTGTACTTGTAAAACGATTTCATTTAACAAGGTTTCTTGAAAAGCAGAGAGTAGCCAGCACAGCATCTCAACAGCAAGAGCAGCGATACCCCGACACATCTGCAGGTCACTTGATTCAGTTAATAAAAGCTCACGAGAGCACTTACTTCACCGGCTTCCCAAACGCCATGTTGTCTTCCTACAAAAGAGGAAAAAGGTCTCAGCGGGGTAACCCAGCACAGTCCTCGTGCCAGACCTCAGGGCCACAACCTCAGCAGTCTCCAGCTGTTGTCGTATTCCTGTTCTGGGAGTCTCCACGTACTGATATCCTCAAGCTGTACGGTGCAAATACCTCATTCCCCCTCCCTTCTTCTCCATGTTAGCAGCTTGTTAGGTCACAGCTGTCAATGCCCCAGCTTCACCAATCACTCCAAATTAAAACTCTCTTACTCTCCAAGTCTAGCAGTTTAGAAGACTGGCAGATACCTGATGCTGAGAGAGTTGGAAGGCAGCGTCAAATGAGGAGCATTTACACCCAAAATTCTCAGTGAAGACCCTGGACTACAAACCTTTTTCCCTTCTGCTCACCAAACCAGCCACCATCTAGCTCATCCCCCAAGCAATCTCCACTACACATGAACCCACAGAGTAGCAGAAAAGATTCACAACCTTCAGAAACATCTGAAGAACTCTGGCTGAACTTTAAAACAAACTAGCAAAACAGAGGGGATGGCTCCAAAGCCAACAACACTGTGAATGAGACCAAGACTCTGCTTCAGCACCCAGAGCCATTGTCTACTCACCGAGACAAAGTACGGCCCTGCGAAGTCACGGATGACACCAGTCGACGTACAGATCCCCATGTGGCCGATGATGGGGAAGAGCCATCTGCCAAGGGAACGAGGGGAGCATCAGGCTGAGGTACTTGCCTCTCCAGACACAGTGAGCTGCCAGCTGCAGTGCCAAAAGCAGGGGAGTCAAGTCGGGAGTGAAGGGTAGTGGTTATGGAGAGCATGAGGCTCTGCAGGGCTGCCCCACACACATCCCAGGGACCAGGCTCTCCCATTTGTGTAGCCAAGGATAATGGTTAAACACAGGAGAACCTGCCTAGACTTTTAACAACTGAGATTCCGCTCTCCCTTCCCAACCACACTGGAGTTTTCCACTAGATTTCAGCATCCCAGATGGAAAAATGGGGCTTCTGGTTCCAGAAGGAGCATCCCCTCCCTTCAGTGACCCCATTGCTTCTCCTCCCCACTGGTTATCCACAGCCAAGAAAGCAACAGATCAGTATCCTACTCTTTTCCATCACCACCACTTTGAAGTAACCACTTCAGGCCAAGCTAAAGCTCTCCCCACACCCTCAGGTTTGCCACCCTCTCTCTGACTTCTCCCTCCTCTCTCGCTGAGGAGCAGCAACTAATCTTTCTGACAAGATTACAGCATTGCCAGGCAGCGACAGATTCACCAGCCACAGCTCAATCAGAGAGAGATCCTAAACTATCAAAATGAGACGGGACCGAGGTGGTTGAGTGTCAGCAGCCACAGGGGCCGATAAGCGGGGCTGAGGTTAGAATCAGCACACACAGCTCTCGCTGATAACAACCCAGCAACGCAGAGGAAGGGCTCCACGACGTCTGATCTATTGCTCTGCCTATTCCTAGCGGGTGAGATGCAAAGCAGCCAGACAGGCTGGCTACCCAGGCAGTGTTTTATCAGGTATGGCTGAATTAATGGCTGTTGCTGCCTTCAAAGCTCCAGACACCTCTTTTCCTTCGTTTTAATTCTCCACTCAGCCCTGACTTGCTTTCAAAGCTGCAAATCTGAGGTTGACAGGAAACATCAGAGGGAGGAAATGGAGCCCAATGAGAGATTTGGCCAAATTAACACTGCAATTTCTGCTGTAAAACAGAACCAACAGGAAGATCACAGAATCTGAGTGGTTTGGGTTGGAAAAGAACTCAAAGGTCACCCAGGGGCAACCCACTGCCATGGGCTGCGACACCTCTCACAAGACAAGGTTGCTCAGAGCCCCGTCCAACCTGTCCCTGAACACTGCCAGGGACAGAGCAGCCACAACCTCCCTGGGCAACCTGTTCCAGGGCCTCAGCACCCTCACAGGGAGGAATTTCTTCCTAGGATCCAATCCAAAGTTCCCCTCTTCCAGCTTAAAGCCGTTTTGTCGCTGTTCATGGGGGAACAAACCCAGACAAACAGGAATGCCTAGTGATTGGTGACAGGAGATCTCTCTCCATCAGTCCCATCAGGAAACAAAGTTAAAAGCTTTGAAAAATCCTCCAGAAGAACCCTAAGGTGGAAGTTTTAAGCCACCAAGAGAGAAGGAAGAAAGAAAGAGAAAGATAAAAGAGAGCTGGTTTGGAGGATCATGCCAGACGGGAACAGGAAAGTTGCAGCAAATCCCCTCGTCAAGGAGAGTCACGGCACCACTCCGAATCCCGGCAGACACCACACCACGTCTTGTACCTGACTTTGAGCTCTGGCTGGGTAAACATTATCACCTGATTGGAAGCGAAAAGGAAGAGGAAGGCATAAAAACAAGCTGTGCTTCCACAGTAATCCCCACAGGACGTTTGACAGGGTTTCATTTTCCCACGACCAAAGGGAATCTCTGAAGTCCTCCTTGGAACTTGACTGCTCGTGGCTGACAAAAACCGGGAAGGCAAACTGACTTCTAATGCATTAAGTGAAGTGCAAAGGCTCTCTTCGAGGCGTGGGGTGGTCTCAGATCCCAAACCTTGGCTCCAAACCCAGGAAAGGTTCCCACACCTCACTAGATCCTTCTGTTCTCACTCCTTCAGGGACAAGCCTGCTCAGCCACAGCTCTCCCGCTCCTCTCCCTCCCCGCCCAACCCCTCTCCTGGACAGAGCTCCTCATGAGCCCCGCAGCAGCCTAGCACCCAGCACCCTTGGAGTGGGTCTGACACCTCGAAACAGCCATTTCTCCCAGTTCTCTGGGCCTGGCACTCCGGAACACCCAGTTCTCTCAGCTCCCTGCCCCAGAGCGAGCCAGCACTCCACCAACCCTGAGTACTGCTCCTTGATGGAAGTCCCGAGGGCAGCTCTCAACCCCCGGCGCAGACCCCAGACCTCAGACCAGACTCTAAAGAGCAGCCCCCAGACCTCAGAGCAGCCCCCCACGAGCTGTTTCCCCACCAAGACCCTCCAGCACAGACTCCAGGGTCGCACCAGGCCCATCAGTGGCGCGGGGGCTCCCTGGCCCGTTCCCCAGCCCCAGGCTCGGCTGATCCGGTCCCGCAGGTCCCCCGCACTCACGTGAGGACGGGGATGGGGGTCCAGACCACGCAGTGCGGGAAGCGGTCGCGTTCTACATCCAGCCCGGCCCCGCCGCCATTGAACTGCTTCATCTTCGCCTCTGCTTCCGCCATCGCCGGGGCCCGCCCCCCACGCACGACGTTATTGCGTCACTTCCTGGAGACGGCCGCGCTTCCGGGTGCGGCTCGTAACCAGGAAGTGGGAACGGGCGGGACCTCCAGGGCTTCCCCGAGACCACCCCCCCGCCAGGACAACAACCCCTGGACTCTCCCAGACCCTCGTAAGACCTCTCCGGAACCTCCCAAGCTCCCCACTCCCCCTGCTCTAGTGAAGCTCCTCCACCTCACACCCATCTGGTGTGGATCTTCCCCATTAAGGTGTCCGTGTCACTCAAAGCTGTCACAGGGGAACCCCAGGTGCTGGGAGGTGCCAGAACCCCAGCAGGAAAGCACAAAAATCATCATGAACAGCATTAAAGAAAGGTCACACTGACCCCCCTCTTGGCCCCTAACTGGAGGAGGGAGAGGACTGCCAGGGGAGAAACAGCATTTACAACTGGAGAATCGGGTTAGAAAAATAACAATCGCTTTATTAGGAAGTTTGAATTCAAACTACACGAGAAAGCTGAAGAAAAAAAAGAATGTTTATTCCAGATTTCCACCCACCACATCACACCCAGCAAAATACACAGTGAAAAACTCACTGGAGGAAGGGGGGGCAGAAGAGGGAGGACGGTGCTTGCCCCCGGGTCAGGGCTGTTCTGCCCAATGTGGGTGCTTGAGAGACCTGCCAGACGTCCAGCCCCACTCTCCTCTTGGCATCCTTCCACGCTTTCTTTGCCAGCTGCTCGTTTCCTCCTCACACCAAGACCTTGAGCTGCTTTCCCCTGCGAGGCCCATAGTTCTCAGAACACTCTGCCACCATCTGTGGTGCCACACAGCCCCTCAGCAAGGGGGTTTTGCTAATCAAACAGTCTTGGCCCCTTCCCTTGTGTGGTCAGGTTCCTCCTCCCACGCAGCTCGGCCGGCCTGACCCCACGGGCTGCCTTTGGTTATTATTAGCAAACCCTGGTCGTGGCAGGAGCCGCGTTCCTAACCGTCCTCACAAGCTTAGAGCTGCCACGTAATGGCCCCATAGTTTACTGCAGTGGCTCTCCTCCATCCAAGACTTCTCTTTACAGGCTCTGCTATGCGTTACCTGGCTGTGCTCAGTCATTAAGCCGAGTCCAGCCTTCCACACTGATCAATGGGCTCTTTGTTCTGGGGACAAGCGGCACTTACACTGGATTTCAGGCTAGAGAAGCTTCCAGCTTGAAAGCCCAGGAGACCCATAACCTCCACCAGCAGCAGAGGGGACACCGGGGAACACCGATTGGGAGTAGAAAGTGTTGGCTAACAGTCTAGAGGTGGCCTACCCGCCCTCAATACACACTAACTCGTCACAGGAGTGCTCAGGCTTCAACACAACTAGCTCAGTACTGCACTGAGGACTACGATTCTGAGCTCTCCAGGGATCATCTCACATCCCAGCTTAGTTCCTAGTCTAGACCCAGTTTCAGGACAGCCCCCCTGAGAGGGAGGGCAGTTTGGGAGGCAGCAGGATGGAGGCAGAGCCACTCCCATTGAGCTACAGGACAGGCATCGTCTCAGCATGACCTGTCAGCATGGAGCAAGAGTCTGAGAATCCTCAGAATCCAACAGAAGGAATTCACTAAACAATCCAGCTTTGAAAGACAGGAAGTCGCAGGAATACAGACACTCCTGAGAGCAAAGCTGTGCCTGGCGCTCAGGTTTCCAACAGACACTCCCTAGTTTTGGCACTTGGGATGGAAGATGCACAGCGGGGCTGTGTGCTGCTGCAGTGAACCCCTTGTGTTCAATGATGAGAAATCCTTGCATTGATTTGCTCCAGGAGAACACAACTATCAGAAATGCTTAGCAATCTAGGAAGAGGGGCCAACGTTCAGCTAACAGGTGCCTGGTGTTTCTGTCCAACCAGCCAATGGATTTCCCTTCTCACCCGTACCCCAGAGGCTGTTACAGAGCGCTAGGGACCTGCTCCCTTGGCAAAACCTCACAGCCAGGATGAGGTAACCGTCACAGTGGGATGCGCTTGCTCCTAGCGCTGCCTCACACCCTCCCCTCCCATTGGGGGCATTTTGAAGAGCTCAGTTTAGTCCCTCTTAAACCAAGCACAGGAAGGCAAACCTGGCTGCTGGAAGCAGAGGAAGAACAGTCGTTTTCCCCAGGCTGGATTAAAAAAGAAATAATAATCAAAAAAATCAATAGAGCAGTCCTGTACCGCGCAGCTTTCTTTTGTGTTTGTCAGGCAAGCAGAAGGGTTCTTCCATCCCCAGTACCGCACTGGCAGAGAACGGGTGAGCTGTAGCTGACAGCAGGGTCTTCCTAGTGACAACTGGAAAGCTGCTGCTGTTCTACTGCTATTGATCTAAGCAGAATACAAAACACCTGAAGTCAGCAGGGAAAAATAGCTGCAGTTGGAAAAGAAACTGCAGGAGGGAAGGGGGGGACAGGGAGGGAAGAGCAGGTAAGAAGTTCTCCATGCATAAAATTAAAGGCCGGGCTTTTTATTGCGGCTCTGGTGCCTGACTACAATAGTGGATCGATGTACGGAGCAGGAATTCTGCCATCACTGTTTCCGCAAGCTCTCATTTGTTGAGAAACAAAAGGTTTTGCTCCCTCTCCTGCCAGCTGCTTCACCACTGACAGCTCCTCTCTCTCCTGATGCCAGCCAGGAAGCAGCTCTACGTCCAGCTCCTCAGGACAGCAATCTCTGCAGAGCTTTTCCCAGAGGCACCCAGAGAACCCAAACCGAGCACCCGTGTGGGTTTGTCCAAGCACACAGCAGCATGGTCAGAGCTGGAGCTGGGCCTGCAGGGGATCTGGTTACTCCCCTTTCTACCCTGGCTCATCCCTGAGCCTGAAAGCAGCAGGCACCCAGCCAGCTCCTGTTCAGTAAGCGGCTTCCTTGGGAACCTTCCCTGTTGTGACAGCTTAAACATTACAGGGACTGCCAGAACCAAACCACTCAAGGAAGAGGATCCCCTCCCCCTTCTGACATTGACAACTGAGGCAGCAGCAGGCAACACCAGGCGACGGAAAATGTCACTGAGGCACTGGCTGATGGAGGACACGAGGTGTCCTTCCCCTCCGGCCCCAGAGGTGATGCTGGGCTGGGGTTGCTCTGTGGGTTTTTTGGTTGTTTTGCCTTTCCTGTGGTCTGTGCCTGCTGCAATCCAACAGCCTGTGATCGCGCAGTGGCAACCAGAAACATCATTCTCCTCTGGACCATGGATGGTTCTCCTCACCAGTGCCAGAACAAGGCTCAGCCACCCACCTCAAAAACAAATCCTCCAAGCCACCTCACCCCTCTGCGTTAACCTTCAGGTCCTTTCAGCTTCCCTGTCACTTGAAAGCTCTATTTCTTTCACTCTCCCTCTCCAACTGGCATAGCAGACCCACAGGGCAACTTTTATGTTGAAAGGAAAAGCCACTAGTTTCTCAGGGACAAGGGGCACGAGGTGGAAGCTCTCAAAGAGCCAAGCACAGGTCATGATGATTTCTCGGCTCTGAAATGCACACAAAGGGCCACCTTGTCTCCTTGCCAGCTCCAGAGGGGGTCCACATCAGTCTCATCTTCTGCAGCAGCAAGGCCTGAACAAGCTACAAGGAGCGTAACGGGCAGATGACTGAATTCCTCACTGCAAAAGCAGCAGGCTCCCATTTTGCTCGGAGCCAGAAGCCATCTTAAGCCCTTTGCAGGCTTGTTCCTGGCACTGCGAGCAGGGACAGTGTAGAAAAGTGAACTCATCACCAGGGCTGTGATTATTCCTTTCCCCACATCCCACAGCCTATCGCTCCTTTCCCTTCCTCAACCCAATTCCCTTACCCAAATTACCACTAAACCTCATTTTCTGGGTCCTTCGAGCCATTTCCACCCACGACTGAACCACTCGCCTTCCCCTTCCACATTTCCTCTTTGTCCAACCACCCAGGCCAAGATCTGACCTAATTAGCTGATTGCCAATCCCAGCTATGGATGCTCAGTGCTTTGCTGGAGACGAGCCGTCCTCTAAAAGCAATTTACATCAGGCAGGACTAGAAATGAAGAGGCCTCAAAGGGCCTTCAGCTGAAAGGTGTCCAACGGGAATTTTTGAAGAGGAATTCAAATGGGTTCTGGAAATAGCAGACCAGTTTTCCAGCTCTTAAGGCCTGGCAATTCTGCAGCTTGGAGGGCAGGAAAGGATTTGCAGCAGGAGCCCAGAGGAGCGAGGGAGTTAGTGATATCCTGTAGGAAGGGATCGCCTCCGGGTCTAAACGTTGACGGCCAATGCACCATGCGGGGTGCGAGGCGCTTTAAGGCAGTTAAGTGCTTTGTTGGTTCTGACAGCAGAAACCTCTCAGATCAGTCCATAATGTAGTGACAGGGGCAGGTAGCCCTGCCCTACAGCCTAAGCCAGTAACTCTTTGCTTGGCAGAGCAAGAGGCTGTTTAAGAGGAGCGAAAGACAAGGATGGGCTCATTTTTCCCTACCTGGCGTTTCATCTCCCCTTTGCTCCCCCAAAACTCTTGGGTTCAGTGGGAACTCAACATGGATTTTATGAATTTTACCCCTTACCCTGGCAAAACCTGATCGAGAGACACAAACTGTTACAGCACTGTCAGTTGGACACAACGCCTCACTTCTTCTCCCTTGCCCAGCAAGCCCCGAGCGAGCTTTCAGTCTCATCCTCCCTCCAATGCTTGCAGCTTTAACTCTAAACAGAGCCAAGGTGGACTCTGCTCCCCAGCACAGCCCTGCACCTCCTTCCACCAACAGACCTGACCTTCCCTGCCTGGGTAAGCCGACAGCTGAACTAACACTAGCCAGCAGAGCCCCACTGTGGGCTCTCCAGCCCCATTCCCACTCAAGTTTACTGGGGTCTCTACTCTCCGTGAAGCAGCACTGTTGGACAAACAACATACAGCCCAACCAGGCCACTGTCCACCCACCTCTGTCCACCTCCACAGAGGAGAAAGGTAGAACAAAGCCAGAACAATCTCCCCCCTCCCCAACAAAATGACACCAAGAATGAACTAGAACAAAGAATTGTTTAATTGCTTAACCCTTTCCCTTCCAGGGACCAGAGAAACAAGTTTTCTGCTCCTTCTAACGAGGGCAGTAAGGCTTGTGTGTCACCTCTACCACTGCAGGGGCCAAGTTTACAAGATGATCATCTTGAGTACTTGAAAAAAACCAGAGAAGCAATGGTCACCGAAACACTAAGAGAATCCTAGAGCCTCCTGAACAAACGCAGAGCCCACAGCTCCAACACAAAAAATACCAGAGGCATCCCTGCATATCCCAGGCTGGAAGGAGTTAACCAGAAAGAGCAGGAAGAAGCCTTCCCAAAGAGGGGGTTGAAGTAAACAGCAGAGGTCAATAAAGCAACAGCTTCTCCCTACTTCCCCAGCATGGTTTGTTTTTTTTCATTCCTTCACCAATAAATAGCAATCCCTAATTAACGAGCAGGTAATCTGCCCGTGACAAGGGGAGAAGGGGCTAGAGGCAGCTATTTTTCTCCTCTCCTCTTCTCTCCCATTATTATTTAGCTTTTTTTTTTTCCACCAAAGCAGCCCTGGAAAGGATAAAAAAAAAAAAGCCATCCACTGCAGAGGCAGGGAATGGTGCAGCTTCCCCTCTGCAACCAGCAGGTAAAAGAGCTGCACTGTCTCACAAGGGTAAAAAACAACAACAAATAGCTGCCACAGCAAAAGGTGAATGGGGAGGGAGAGGTCTGTTCTCTTCAGAGCTTTCCATCTCGGTCTCTCTCAGTTTAGAAAAAAAAAATAAATCAAAGTCTGCAGGAATTGTCTACTGAAAGCAGAAGAAAGAAACAACAAGAAGAAAAGTTTGAGTGGGAGGAGAAGAGAGGAAAAGAGAAAAAAAGAATCCCAAACCAAAGCGGATGTGGCTCCTAGGGAAGCCTGAAGCTAAATCAGAAAAGGCCAGAGCATGTCGAAAAGCCACCCAAGTGAGAAGAATTTTCTGCTGTCTCTGGGGTTTGAAGAGCACTCAGTGCTGGGGTACCTGTGGGGTGGGGGAACTCGTCCACAAGCAAACAGGTAAACTGAGCCAGAGGCCCCGGTTACCGTGCTGGCGCTGCCCAGAAAGCGGCCAAGGTGCCCTCAGCAGCCATGTGCTGTCCCCAGAGAGCTCTGCTGCAGCGGGAGAAGATGGAGACCGGTCCGCTGTCACAGCTTGGCAGAGCACCAGGCTGGTCTGGCCTTTCTGGGCAGTGTGGGGATGACCCCATATGACCAGGGTTGGCTAAGGCTCAGTGAAAGAGGAGATGGCTACCTTTGTCCCAAGGGCAGAGAACAGCCCCAGTTAGCTCCAACACGATTACAGGGCAAGCACGGGGGATCTCTGTATGCAGGGAACAGCGTCCTTGGAGAGACGCTGCCAGCTATGAGCTGCCGTGACCTCTCTCCCATCTGCACAAGGCTCACTCAGCTCATAAAGACTGTTCTGGAAGGGAAAGGAAGGCAATGACCTCGCTCAGGCAGCACTGCGCAGTCTCTCTCATCAAAGCCTGGCAGCCAGAAGCAGCCAGAGAAGGGAAGGGAGGCCTCTCAGCTTTCCACAGCAGGAACAGGAAGACCAGGGATTGCAGCACATGGAAGAAGAGCCCTAACGCAGACACACACATGCGCACGCACTCCCAGACACACATCCCAAACCCCTGGGACCAGAGCTAGCGTGTTCAGACCTTCAGCAGGAAGAAGAGATACGAGACAGAGCAGAGCAGTTAAGATCTCCAGGGGCTCTTTGGTCTTAGTTGATAGTTTAGAAAAAAACAACCTCTTCGGCTTCGGTTGTAGCGAGGCCGGGTAAGATCTGCCTGATAGTTAGGGTTTGGCAACTGCAACAGGGGGAGAAAAAACAGGGCTGTGGGTGGGTTACATGAGAACGGAAGGGATGGCAGGACAGTGCTGCATTTCCAGATGTTCTCCAGGCTTTACAGCCAGACTCCATGTGTGGAGAGCGGGAAGAGGAAGGAGGGTTCCTGAGAGGACTGCTAATCCATCAGCTGTTACAGAAAAGGGCCACCTCGGCCAGGACAGAGCAGCTGACTGCACAGAAGTGCCGCTGCCTAAAAGCTCAAAGCTCTAGCTGGAACATACACACAGTTCCAACATGGGTGAGTGACATGGAGAGGAGAAGGTGAGTAGCTACACAATTCTGGGCAACGGAGAGAGAGGCTCTGGCAGAGAGCTGTTACAGCCCCCTGCCCTCACGAGCTTTAGCTACACAAGTCCTAGCCCTGTCACCAAACCTGCTCCTGTCACCACTGCCTTTCTCCATGGGTTCATAGACCTCAGAAGAAAGTGCTGGAGCTGGACAAGCACATCCTGCCCTGCTGAGCTGCACACATAGTCAGTGCTCCACCGATTCATCAACTAAGACAGATGCCCAGAGACAAGACAGGCAATATCCAGCCCTTAACACAACACAGCTACATCTGCTGACAACGCACTAGAGATGGAAGCCAGAAGAAAGGTGCTACAGGACAAAACAGGTGTTTCATGGCCAACAACCCTAAACCAAAAGCCTCTAGATAGGCTGGCAGCACAAAAGCAGAGTCAAGCTTCCAAGACCAGGATCACTGCAGTAAATTCATTCCAGAACCCCTGCCCTAGGTTTGTATTTTATTCAGGAATTTAACATCCCCTCTCCAAACGCACGAATGCAGGCAATGTTGCCCTGTACCAGATCATACAGCAGCTCCGGGGGGAAAAAAAGTAAATCACCAGCTTACACTGCTCACAGACAACTCAAAGACCCCCGTTGGGACTAAATTCCACTAAAGGCAAACCCCTGGACTGCACTGCCATGCTGCTCAGTAGCGTGACGGGAGGAGGAGGAGGTGGAGGCAATGGTTTAAAGAGACAGCTGCTCCTGCCCCTGCCAGCTTGTCCTACTCTGTGCATAGTGCGAAACAGTGCAGTCATTCATCAGAGAAAGTTCAGGACCAAGGAAACCAGGTTCCCTTTCAGCCAAACAATTAGAGGAAGGAGAGGCAGTTCTGTTTTAGCTGGGCCGGCACTGGACTTGCCCCTCTGAGCTGTCTTCATCATCTGAGCCTCCAGCCCCACCACTGGTCAGTCCTGTGATCCGGTACCCCATGTTGAGCAACATCACCTCCAGTGGGTCTGCGTTCATCCGTCGCTGGTTGGCTTGGGAAGCACCTTCCATGTCAACTACCACACGGCCATTTAGGGTTTCGCTCTGCAAAACAAGAAGGGAGAGGATTCAGCAAGACAGCCAGAGAGGGGCTGTTGCTACAGTTCCCAAGAGATCCCAGTAGGACAGACTGGTCTGTGCATTACATCTCATGACAAACAAAGATAGTCTGTCGTTGCAGCTCTTACCTCTGGCCTGGGGTTCCACAGTCGAACAACCGGGTCAATGCCGCTTGTGGCCAGGAAGCAGTAACTGGGATGAGGCTGGAGACAGTTGACAATCGATTCGTCTCCCTGCAGCACTCTAACGAGGTTGGTGGTTTCTTTCTCCCAGATGAAGAAGGAGCCATCGTCTGACCCACTGACTATGTACTGTGCATTGCTAGGGTGAGAGGACCAGAGGCTGGAGGTCACAGCTCTGTCTCCAGCAGACAGGAGCCATGAGATTGCCACCCCTCACGCTTACGGATCCACGCAAAGCTTTCTGTGTTGGTGCCCTCCATCCCCAGGATTCCTGTTTTCAATCCCAAAAGGCTCCTCTGAAACATCAGCCCAAACGGATCCTCTGTGGATCCACTACAGAACCACGAAGCCACACAAGGAGAAGGGTTTCTGTCACCTTTTTTAACCCAGTAAACCAGTGTCAGCACCAGTTTGGGAACACGAGGCTACACGTGAGCTCTATCCAATGCAGAGAGCATTCTGCTGCTGCTGCTGCTCACGCTGTCCTTACCAAGCTCCACCAACATACCTGCCAAAGAAATTGGCCTCTTTGATATCAGTAGTAGTGTTACAGTGGCCACAGTATCGGAATTTGTAGTCGTAGCTGCGCTCCCTCAGCACCATCTCATCCTCTGAGATGGAATCCTTGCGGCCTGTGGCTCGCAGCCGGATGGGGCCACCCCCTTTCTTGTCTTCGGCTGGAAAGACAACAGATTTCCCTCATCACAACTGGAGGAGGAACATGTTTCAGCAAACTCCAAACATTCCAGGAGACCCCAACAGCTTTAGAAAAGAATTAAGGACAATTCCAGCAGGGAGCTGGACTTAGAAGCACAAAGTTCCTTCCAGATTATCTCCTGGCTACATCAGACTCCTTTGATCATGCTCTTGCTCAAGAGCAAACCAGGACCAGGCACAAGGCAGAAACAGGCTCAGGGCAGTTTTTGTGCTCAGTAACAATCAATTGCTGTCTCTCAGAAGTTGGAGCTTAACTTGAGAGAGAGAGGCAGTTTAAGGAGGAAAGTCCTTGTCTCACCGTTAGATTTTAGCTCCTTGAAGAGCCTCACTGAGCACTCACCGTTATCATTCTTGGAGAAGAGAGCTGCGTTGATGTCTCTGTCCAGTGCATCACAGGCACTGCTGTGTGCTTGTTCTGGAAACTTCCCTTTAAAGTCATCCAGGCACTCCAGCGCTTCTGCCACATACTTAAGCTCAAAGAGACAGCGGGCCAGGCGGAAATGGGCCTTCAGGTGGCATGGATTCAGGGATATGGCCTTCAAGCAGTCTCTTAAAGCATCATAATGGTCCCCATCCCTGAAGAACAGACACTGGTGGATTAGACAGCCCAAGCTGAAACAGCAAACATTTTCCACTGCTGTTTCCCAGCCCTGGGTTCATTCCACAGCTCGTTGTTTCCAGCTCTCTCTACACAAGCAGACACCCCACAAGCTGACGTGCTAACAGCTGTTTGCTGTTCCTCAGGGGCAGTGCCTGCTCAAGCCCAGCACCTCCCCACATATGCAGGCAGCGCCGAGCCGGGACTGTGCAGGGAAGCCCAGCACGTCCTGACCTGCCATTTTAAATCCGGCAGAGCCGATAGAACACATTTAGGGAAGTCCTTTGAAGATGGAGGATGCACAAGCCCTCTGGCCAAGCAGACACAAGGCCTCTCTCTTGCCAGGCAAGCAGGGCTTCCTCGGAGCACGGCGGCTCACGCGTGCCACTGTGTGGACATGCAGCGTGGCAGCATCCTCCCCTGCCCGCTGCCACTTGTAGCCCCTCAAGAAGGAGCTACAGAACCAGCACACTTCATGGCCCCCATGGAGGAGATCGGAAGCAGCAGGTTTTTGGCAGTTTCAGAGGAAAAACCTTGTGTTTTAGAAAGAATCTGGTACTGTAATGAATTTTTAGATCCTATTTACAGTTACTGGAGACTATGCTTCATTTCCCTAAGCGCATGGCTATGGGAGTAATTCGTCTCTGGAAGCAGGAGAGACTTGTTGAGCCTGTTGGTACCAAGTTCTGAGTGACAGAGGCTGAGAAGTTGCTGGGGCTGACACAGAGTTGAGCCTGAACTGCTCCAGAGGCACCACAGTCTGTCCCTAACAGAGGGCTGTGTCTCCATATGACGGATAACGATGATGATGGTATTTCACTGCTGTAATCTGCCTGTATGCACCACCAACATCCCAAACAGTCCCAAGGGGAAGGGGGTGAATTGGCCTGAATTATTTCAGGTCACACGGAGAGGGAAGGGTTACCCCGTGTGTCTATGCTCTCAAGAGAGCTGTGGATCACTGCGTGACAGAGCAAGAACATTCAGCCAGTACTACCAGCGTGTTCTGCAAACGATTCATCCTACTGCTCCTTCCATCTAGGTAGATACCAGCCACATCGACTACTACCAGTGTCAGAGAGCCCAACAGACTGGTGTGGAAACGCAGCCCTCAACTCCTCCCAGTGTTACAGGTTTGACTCAGCTTGTGCAAAAACGCTCGCGACTAGGAGCCAGCTAAGTACTGTCAAGGCAGACTGCTAAAAGCAATCTGGAGAGTGCCGCAGCGGCTCTTCAGAGTGGATTTTCAAAGGGCAGCAGCAGACGTGCTGCAGAGTGCGAGCAGCATCTGAAGGGAGATGAGCAAGGAGAGGTTAGGAAATTACAGCCCTTCATTTTTGTTCCATCGCTCTGGTGTTCTGAGAGCGAGGCCAAAGCAAACCCTGCAGTGCTCTGCAGACTGGCCTGTTGTTCCTGCTCCGTGAAGGACACCTCCGAGCCAGGTGGTGGGCCACCCTCCTCCTCCCTGACGCCCCAGTCACCTCCTACAATACAGCAGTAGAGAAATGCCCCAACCTTTCTGCACCTGAGAAGGTATCGGCTCAGGACTATTGAAATTCTAATCACCACACACCGCAGGAACCCACTGTGCGTGTATTTTCACATCTTCCTGCCACTGAAAACTGCCGCAAAGCTCTAGTGACACCACTGCAAGGTTCAGATGTGCCAACATCCTTTGGGAACAACAATTCCTATAAGGAAAATGCCATTCATGAGATCAGCACTCAGCTTCTGTCCTCCATTCCTTAATCTCAACCCATTGTTCTTTTCCCTCTGAATGCTGAGGTCTTTTTGAGGCAGCTCCCAAATCTCTGCTGTTGCAAAACAGCCAGTAGGCCAGTTACCAACTGCTGGCTGCTCTTTATCTTGGCAAGAAGATGGGAGAATTCATACTGGGGATTTCAGCGGGGAGAGGAGAAGGAAAGCCTCACAAAGCAGATGTAGATGAAGGACCACAGCTATTTTAAATATGTTAATGGCAAGTCATGCTCCTCAGTCTTACTCTGCTCAGGGGGACAGGCACTAAAATAACTCAGCTGTATCTTGCAGCTGCAGCTCTGGCCACTGGTCAGAGACAACATTACCTACTGCAGCAGTATTTTGCAACAATCAAGACAGAACCTCCCTCAGTCTCTGAGGCACCAGTTGCCACCTCCCCAGATCCCTCAGAAAGAGGTTCGTTGCCAGTGCAGGGGGATGTGGGTTAGCTGGTGCAACAGGGGAATCACCAGGTCACGTCTGACTGTGCAGGACTAGTTACTTGGGTAACTCCACACAGTCCCACAACAACTGCATCATGAGATAGGAAGTTATGAAGCAGAGTGACCATTATCTCATCTGCTGACAGCAAATCTAGAGCCGCTCTGTAACAGATCAAAACTATTCAAGGAAACACAAACACCCTTGGGGACACACAGAATGCTGCTGCTTAGAAGGGGATTTTTGGGTTCTTTTTGAAAAGGAAAGGAATGGAACATTACTCAGCACAGCAGAAGGCAAGGTGATGAGGTACCACTAGCTGTGCTTGCCTGTGCACTATCTGCAGCTGTAATTCTTCTGACACACACTGCTGCATGATCCCCTTGTTCTGAGCCAGAGCTGACCCACTCACAGCTTGATTCAATAACCCCAACCCTGCTCCTTGTGTGGAGGAGCCAGGGGCTTCCCAGTGGTCTGCAAGGCATCTGTGGTACTGGAAAGCAGGGCCTGTGTCACTAAATTATCTGATATTCTTGGCGTCCTTACCACTTGCGCTTCATGTAGGCAGCAGCTCTGTTTCCATACAGCATGGCATTGTTGGGGGCTTTCTGGACTGCTTTACTGTAGAGCTGGATGGCTTGCGTCCAGAGCTGGCAAGCAAAGGCCTCATTGGCTTGTTGCTTGATTCTCTCCAGATATGGAGGTAACTCCACTTGGGGGCTGAGGGGAAAGAAGATAGAGGCACAGGTAAGTCTCCCATGCTAACACTCCATTAACTCCAGCTCAATGTGTTCTGTTCAAGCTTAGCAAGTCCCAGCAAGTTACAGAGAAAAAAAGGAAGAAGCAACCCTGAACAACCTGTATTTAGGAAGAAGGTTCCTTCTGGACCATCATCAGCGCATTTCCAGTTTACCTTTACACACAGTCACCCCCACTGCTCAATTCTGAGTGCATTTTTAAGCATCGAATCTCTCAGTCTTTACCAACGCATCGTTGCTTTAACTGCACAAACAACATTTCCAATCCTTTTAGCCATTCGAACAGGCTTTGAATGCAGGGGCTGCACAAGGGCCCTGCTCAGCAGCCCCAGCTCCATCCCCACCGCTGTGCTGCAGGGGCCATCTAGAGGAAAGGAGCTGAAAACACTCCACCAAAGCCCTGGGTGGAACCCAGACTACCCATATATGGCATAGAGTGACTGTGGCTTCACCGAGAACCGTGTCTCATCAGCTGGAGGAAAAATAGAGTCAGCAAGATGGGCTTCAAAGCTACTTCTGCTTCGCCCCGATGGCATTTTGCTCTTGAAGCAGGCAAGCAGCAGAAGCAGTAGGAGGGCTCTCCACCCATTCTCAGCTGACATGCAAAGCACAGGAATAATGGCTCCAGTATCTGTGGCATCAAGCAGTTCTGGCTGCTTCAATTCAGTGTGCAGTAGGGAAAGGGAAGAGGGAAAGCACTGTGGACCTGACAGCCTCTCCTGACTACCAAGACCCAAATCCTGTAGGTGAGGCAGTAACCAACCACTCAGGACAACTAAGAATACCCTGCTTCCAGGCCTGAAAAGTCAGCTCTTAATTTTGTCCACAGTAATTCATCATAAAACAGTGAAAAACCTCACAGACAAAAGTTCTGCCAGGGTGCTCTTGCCTGATCCGACTCTTGGTCGTAGCCCACACACTAAGCAGCAAAACCAACTCCTAGGACAGAGGCCGCTAGAAGATAAGTCAATACACCAAGACGATTTGCACTTCACACCTTGTTTCGCAGCACCTAACCCTGGCAAGAGGATGCGAATGAAGCCGTAAGGCTTTCACACAGGCAGCACTGTCCCTCACCTCACATGTGCTCTTCCTTCAGACAACCGGAAGCCGTTGCTGTGGAGGTGGATGCCATTCGATACTCCGTTGGTAGAGGTTTTTCCATTCTGCACTTCTGAAGGTGAGAATAAAAATGACAGCCACGCTGAGCATCCTGACTGATGCTAAACATCGTGACCAATCAGCAGAAGTCTGACATTTAGAACTGCACAAGTATTTAGTAACTTAG
This sequence comes from Upupa epops, assembly GCA_013397515.1. Taxonomy (NCBI): domain Eukaryota; kingdom Metazoa; phylum Chordata; class Aves; order Bucerotiformes; family Upupidae; genus Upupa; species Upupa epops. The sequence continues at coordinate 27,905 of VZRI01004139.1, forward strand.
AGCTTTAGATAAAAATCCTAAAGGAATGGTATGAGGAGGATGAGCAGAACTACTGGAGGAATCCAGTGAAGGAATTTCAGCTGCTTTCTTCTTGTTCTTGTCTTACCCTGCTCCCCAAGGCATTGTTATGAGGTGAATTAACCCTTTGAAGGTCATGCAGCCACATCATCTGCCAAGACTGTAGGAAATAGCTTAAATATTTTCACAAACTGCAGTTAAGTGGCAGCTGAGGGTGCTCCTGCAGCCATTTCACAGGTTGGGAAGCTGAGGACAGTGCCTAACCAGCCTGGCATACTGCTCTGAGATTTCAATAAGCACACAAAGCTCTGCCTTTGTACCAGCACTGCCTTAGCCTGAACTTTCTGTGTCCTACAGGGTGCAGCCTTGGCTGCGACCACAACACAGAGAGTCAGGTTCAGCTGCTGTCCTGCCATTTCCAGTGTATCCTCACCAGATACCAGTGCACAGCTCACTCTCACCTGCAGTCCAGATAGGACAGACAGGCAGGGAGGGCAAGAATCTGCTACCAGGATGTGGGGGTTAAGACCTAAGGCATGTTGAGTAAACAGATCAAACTCTGCCAGAGCCCTGGGAACAGGGAAGGAGCTGGGCAGGGAACACTCCACTCCCTTGATAAGACTCAGTCTCTGCCTGGGGAATAATGCTGCAGCCACTTGCTGCATGCTGCCTCCCCTATCTGTGTATGAACAGGCCCTGGAAGGAACAGGGCCAGGAATAAAAAGGCCTGTGGATATACTTACTCATCAAGTAAATGACTTCTTGATTCAACTACCCCTCTACCAGGAGGGATATTAGTGCCAGGCCAGATTCTCAGACTAGGCAAGAGACTGTTCTGTCTCCTTCCTGATGGGTGTACAAGGAGATAATAGATGTCCTCTACATTTCACTAACAATTTTAAAGAAATTAAACAATAGCAAACAACCATTTCCATGCCTGCTCACAAAGTTTTCCCTCTTAGCTGATGGCAGGAGCCCACGACCTCAACCACCCTACTTCAACCTTTGTGTTGAAGCTTCTCCCCTCAAGACACCCCTTCTGTCACCCTGCTGAAGGGTTTCAGAACTCGGGGTACAGACTGCACTGCACAAACATCCCAGTAACAGCCAGGCCCTCCTTCATCTTCTGAGTTCCTGCCCAGATTGGGCTGTGCCCTGAAGAAGTGCTGCATGCTATGGGATTTTACTCTGTCTTCCCCTCTTTTCTGCGATAGGAACATACTTACCCCCTGAAGTGTGGCACTTCTTTGGGAGGAGAAAGGTGTATGGTCGCTGTTTGTACGTTAGGTCAAACAAATAGACCTGAGGAATGAATGAAGAGAATGAGGCACACAAGAACAAGTCAGTGAAACATCAGTGCTCAAGACAAAGGAATAAAATAGATGGGTATAGGATTTCATGCTTGTGTTATGCTATTTCCAGTTGTTCTAACTGGGAATATTGTTTGTAGATGGGTACACAGAGGGTGATAGCAGTACCAGTGGTGAGACCCATTCCAGCACTGAGTTCAGAAAGAAAAATGCTGAGCAACAGGAGCCTAGTTACACGCAAGAGTGAAGAATACCCTGTCCACACCTGAAAAATTACCTGACTGCAAACCAACCTGCTTAAAAAGCTTCAACTCCACTAAGATATTCATTTAACACAGTGATCAAGAAGAAATCAAACCTTTATTGATGGAAAAGAGGCCAAACGAGGATTTCCTGAGAAGCTTCAAAAGCAGCCCTGCAAAACCCTCATTTAAAATGGTACCAGTAGAGGAACCAAGAGCCCACGTTGGAGCTGCAATTCACCCACCTCAGCACCTTTGCTTAGAGAGAGTGAGTGCACGTGTGAGAAAAAGAGATCTGTAGAGGACAACCACAGAGCAACCTGCTCACAAGCGAAGGTCCTGCTTAATCCACACTGCTTAATGCTGTCAGGAGGATTTTCTCATTTCACTGATAGGCTTTACAAAAGATCCATGAATATCACCCAGTGCTTAAAATTAAAGCAATCAATATTCCAGGTGAAGGCCTCGGCTTCTCTTAAGTTCCTTATTCACTAGATTCTATTACAGAAGCAGTTTGACGTTTCAAGAATGAGTTATGAAATCTTTTCTAGGTTAGCAAAGGTCAGCTCCAGAACTCTTTTTTTCCTCTTCTGGAGAGGGAAATGTGAATGGGGAAAGCAGAACAAAAAGTAGCTCAAGTCTGAACTGTGGTAGCAAAACAAATAAATCCCAGTTAGACTGGATGAGTAATCAGAAAGCAGCTTAAAATCAATCACATAACTCACAGAGAAGCTGCTCTACTCGTTTTTGAGAACACACAGCAATTGATGGCGACCCAGCAAAGGGGTAAAGCCTTCAGCCAAACTTTAGCCATCATCTTACCTGCTCCCCTCCCATGTTGACTAAGAGCTCAGTGCCATCAGGACTGAAGGTGACATATGTGGCCACCAGAACTCTCAGCCGGTTGTTGTAATCTGGAAGCTTCACAGGAAGGTGCCCTATGGAAAGGAGAGGCCCCCACAGATTAGTTTAACCAGTAACTATTGTCTTGGTCCTACCCCAGCTGCTCCCTCTTCAAGGGCTTGTCAGGAGAGCAACGTCAGGGGGACTGCGTGCCTAAGTGACCTTCCATTTCCTCCTGCTCCTCACGCAATCCTTTCATCAGCAACCCAAACACGTAGCTGTGTGTGGCTGCCTCTGCACAAGTCCTAGGTATCAATCCTGCATGGCTATCCCTGTATGAAGAGGCTGGATTATAACCAGCTTGCTAACTATGAACTCTGCAGAACCCAGCAAATCACAGTTTTAGGGATTCACTATGGATTTAGCTTCTGTGATTTGTGGCCATCTGCAAACAAATACCTCCATCTTCAAGCCTCTAATCAGGTTTCCTTAATGAAGCCCTTAGCGCAACCAAACCAAGGCTCCTAAATATTCAGCTCACGCGCAGGTTCTTCAGCTTCAGACAGCAGATGTGTTGCATGACCAATTCCAGGGACCTAAGAAATCCTCTAGTGAGACTCATCAGAACCAGAACTGTCAAAACTGGTCTGATGAACAGGCTGGAATGAGGAACTTCTGAAAAACCCCAAACATTTTGGGTGAAAAAAAGAGAGTAAATAATAAGCACTGGCCACGAATATCATCTAGATTGCCCAGATACTGCATCAGTGATTCTTCATCTGCAGGATGAGGACAGGCCACAGGTGTGCCAAAAAGACTTTGAACAGCAGCTTTGCTGGGACCAGTTCCAGCACCCAGGTTATCCAACCCTTGACTTTCTAGTACAAGTGACAAAAAGGCATTGACACCAGACAAGAAGCAGGAGGCCACCAACACACAGCACTGCAAATCAGGGAGATCAGACAGGCAACCCAGGCAAGAATTCATAGCATAGAAGCAAAATAAACTGCAATTGCAAGGCACATCCCTGCATCAGATAACTCTTCCAAACAGTGGTTTCATGTGGGATGAGCAGAATTCTGCTTCTTCAGGCATGAAGTTAAAGGGCCATCGGTCACCCCCATCACAGGTCCCAGTACCTGCCACATAGTACTGTGCTGCGCCATCCGGGAGGGGTTTTTGTCGGTCACAGAACGTGTGTACTCCAGCTGAAGGGCTCTGCTTCATGCTTTTTCTAGCCAGAAAGAAACAGAATAAATATGTAAATAAAAATATGACCCAGCAGCGTGCCCAGGTGGCACCAAAGGCATCCTGGCTTTGATCAGCACTAGTGTGGCCAGCAGGACTAGGGACGTCATTCTGCCCCTTGTACTGGGCGCTGGGGAGGACTCCCCTCAAGTACTGGGAGTACTGGGAGTACTCATGTCCGGCGGGCAGTTCTGTGCCACTCACTTCAAGAAAGAGATTGAGGGACTGGAGTGAGTCCAGAGGAGCAACGAGGCTGGGGAAGGGACTGAAGGGAAAGGCTGATGAGGAGAGGCTGAGGGAGGTGGGGGTGTTTA
>VZRI01004139.1:31920-48289 GCA_013397515.1 Upupa epops
TCATCCTGTGATACTGTGAAAAAGAAACCCTAGATAAAAGAATATAATCACATTATTCAGCTGCTGGAAGGCAGGTGCGTGCTGACACTTTCTGATCGGACATGAGGGCAAGGCCTTGTGCCTAAATGGCTGCCTCACAGCACTGTGCTCAGACAGACTGAAAAGACTGCAATAAAGGTGACAGATGTGATAGAAACAACTGGGTGAAGCTTCCCTGGAGACATTCAAAACCAGCCTGGTCGAATTCCTGTGTGACCTGTCTTAAGGGGTCCTGCTCTGGTAGTGGGTTTGGACTAGGTGATCTTTCAAGATCCTTTCCAACCCCATTCTGTGATTCTGGGAGATTCTCAGCAAGGCAGAGCTCTGCAAACCCCACCTGCCCACTGGAGCCCTGAACAGGCTTTGCTCCACTCAACCTGCCTAGAAAAGCCAGTTGCCAGTACCTGTGGTTGTGGATCATGCGAATGTCATAGAGTCGCACGAAGGGTCCACTCGCCCCTACAGCTAAGTAGTTGTTGTCCTGAGGGTTGACCGTGAGGCATTTGGCCTCCACCAGCTGCCCGCAGTACTCTGTCAGGTCTATGAGAACTTCTGAGCGCTTGCTGTTCTCACGCAGATCGTACTGCCTGCAAGGGGATGAGAGTCAGTGCCATGAGAGAGTCAGTGCCACGAGAGAGTCAGTGCCATGAGAGAATGGGAGCAGCAATACAAGAGAGAGCTTGCCACGGTGATAACCCAGAGACCACTCAAAGCAGCACGTCCATACTGCCCAGAAGTGATCTGCACTTAATTCTTGAGCATGAAGAGACAGTCACTAACAACATTAACAGTCATTTGTGCCACTGGAAGCAACTCTGTTCGATATACACTAGGTCTCAATAGCAGGATAAAATCAGCTCTATAATGTGCACAGATTTATTCCAGCTCCAAATTAAACCCTAAACAGCAGCTCATGTGAAACATGGAGCTGCCTCATGGTAAAATTATCCATTTCAAAGTCTCAGTGACTCCAGAGGGAAACATTGCTCAGTGCTGTATCTGCCTCCCATTTGACATTGCTGCTTGTTTCTTGGTCTCCCTTTTCAGTGGGGGAAAACAAGAACTGAGGAAAGTATTATCAGAGATGTCTACACTTCAAGATGAGTCCATCCAGTTTCACGAGAGATTAGCTTAAGCTCTTTAGTACAGAGACAGTCTCTCTTAGATCTGTGCATACTGTATACTGCAGTGGATCCTAATCCAATTAATTTTGGGGCAGAACACCCTGAGTTCTGTACCTGATTAACCCGTCTTCTGCTGCACTCCAGAAGGTGTTAGGCCACATGGGAGCCGTGGCAATCCGCTTAACTCTGTTGGTGTGATCTCCAAACATGTGGATGGTCTCCTTGACAGTCAAGTCATGGACATGCACCTTGGAATCTGCAGCTCCTGTGATGAGGATCCGATCCCCTGAGTGCGGCAAGAACTGCAGGAAACAGATTGGAAATTCAACTCTAGAAATGCTGAAGCTGCTCACACAGACATGGCTGAGCTGTCCTGGCAGGTCACAGAGCAGCTCTGCTTTAGGAACCCATGCTGACCCATACTGTCACCTACACTACCTGCATACCCTGCGCATGCTCAGTCAGCAGCTACAGCAGCACACAAAGTGGTCTGCTCGTAGTCATAGATTTGTTCAGGCTGGAAATACCTCTAAGATCATCCAGTCCAACCGTGAACCCAACTGTCCCAACCCACTGCTAAACGCTGTCCCTGAGCTCCAGATCCCCACAACTGTGAAACACAGCTAGGGATGGCAATTCAACCCCCTCCCTGGGCAGCCTGTGCCAAGGCCTGAGGGCCCTTCCCACAGAGAAGTTTTTCCTGATGTCCAGCCTAAGCTTCTTCTGCTGGAAATTGAGGCCATTTCCTCTTGTCCTATTGCTTATTACCTGGAAGAAGAGACCAACCCCCACCTCTCTATACCCTTCTTTCAGGTAGTCGTAGACAGCAATAAGGTCTTCCCTCAGCCTCCCAGTTTGCTACAGCCATTTCCTTTGAATTCACAGAGAACAAGATAAGCCTGGTTGCTGCATAAACTAAGAAGTGCTGGTATTAAGATTTCATGCCATTTTTTCCTAACAGTATAAAATTTAAATTATCTGGGGGGATGGGGTTGGAAATTGCTTGCAGGAAAACATTTCCCAGCAAGGATTTATTCTCTTGCTGTGTGGGTCACTGCTTTTGTTAGCCCTTCATTCCTCCTAACCACATACCTTGACAGAAAAGATGTTTGCAGTATGTCCTGTGTGCATAGAAAGGAGTTTCTTGTGGTGCAGAGGATCCCAGACAATGGTGTGTTGGTCATCAGAGCCAGAGGCCAACAAACTAAAAGAAACCAGAGAGAAATAAGGATCCGGTGTTATTGTGCTTGCAGAGTGGTTTGACCACAGCCAGCTATTAAGTTAATTCAGCCCTAAGAAACCCACGTCCTCTTGTTCCTCAGCTATGTGCTCAGTGCTCCCTACACATCAATCCCTTCAGTCAGTTCCGGGAGCTAAACCAGCCAAGTATCAGCACCGCAGGAAATAAAGCCAGTGGTTTCCCTTGGTTTAGCTCATTGAACCAGCTCCCCACAGATTCAGATGGTGCAGAGAAAAACAATGAGATCATCTGGTCAGCACCAAAATGCAGGGCTCTCTATATTCTGGGTTAGCCTGGCTGTACTAACAGCTCCCCACCACCCAAACCCAAAACAAGGCACTCCCGGACCTCCCTGTGCCCAAGCTGGGGCTCATTTACAGCTTCACAAATGGCTGGTTAAGCACAGGGTGTGGCAGCAGCATTGCACAGAGCTCTTTGCCTCATCTGAAGATGAAGAAATTGGTATCTGCAACTCTCAGCTGTTCTGGACGTATTTCCGTGTAGCCAGATCTCTTTCAAGTACATGAAATTCTCCCTGGTAAATAATTCTGAAGAGTCTCAGACAGCAGACTTTGGATCTTTGTAAGAGCACGTCAAGAAACAGACGTTCTTCCTTCCTTCCATCCAGGCATTTCTCATGCAGACACTCTTTATTCCACTGGGTTAACAGAGATTCTGAGGTTACTTTCCCTCCCTCCCCTTCCTTATATTTTGTCCCCCAGCAGATGCTTTTAACAGCATGGGGAAGGGGGTGGGGAAATATCACCACCAGCTGGGCAAATCCTAAAGATCCATTATAATCCATAATACCACTTAAGAGAAGAGAAGCAGCCTTCAATCTCCACTTCTTAGTGTGACCATTTCCCTTCTGAACAGCCTGAAGGGGCATTTCTAATAATAACCAGATATATTTAACAAAATAAAGCTGCTTTGGAAGCGTGAGCTATACTACAGCTCAAAACTCTGAGCTTCACTTTGCTAGGAAGGAGCAGCTCAGGATGTGATGAGCTCCTGGGAGAAGCTCCTCTTTGTTGATCCCCCAAATCAAGCCACATACTTACTCTCCTTTTTCATTCCATTCTAGACAGTTGACGCATCCAGAGTGACCCTGTGTTAAAGAAAATAGAGGGAAGACGGTGTTACAGGAACCTCAGACTTACCAGACAGGGCTGCTCTACAACAAGGACACAGCAAGCTCCCCACATACTTCTTCCAATACAAGCAGGGGTTTTTAATTCCAACCCACCCACACAGCACATAAGCACCTCCAGAAAAGACAGACACTCCAGAGCAGCTGCGGGGAGAAAAGGCAAAAAGAACGAAGCAAATAAACAAAAAAGAACTCAGTGTTGAATAAAATGGCAGTTTAGGCTCACAGGCTACAGCTCAAATCCTGCTGTACATGTGGAAAGGTGACTTTGCTCCCAGAGCCCTCGGCTAGGCTGACAGATGACACGTGCAGGTTCTCTGGGAACACGGGGGAAATGCACTTTGGATAACTCTTTTAGAAGCACCTTGCTGCTGGTGACTCCATCATCCATCTTATTCATAGAATCATAGGATGGTTCAGGTTGGAAGGGACCTTAAAGATCATCTAGTTCCAACCCCCCTGCCGTGAGCAGGGACACCCCACTAGACCAAGTTCTTCATCCAAGTTAACTAACAACTGCACCAGCAGAGGCTGGGGGGCACTGAGTAGTATTTGATAAAGGAGATGCGATTGAAAAAGGGGCCAAAAGAACCCCAAACCCCAAGATAATCTGAAGAGCACTTGACGCTGCAGCAGATGGCAATACAACAACTAATAATAAGGACTGCTCAGCTATAGAGAAGAATATACTGAAGAGTGGACAGTTGCCTCCTTCAGGCATTGCTGCTGGGATTAGCCAACACTCACCCGGTAAAGGCTCTCCTGAGGTTCGTTAGGTAACACAGAAAGCTCCCACAAGATCTCACTGAGCTATTCCTGGCTCTAATGCAGTTCAGGGGACTAAGTAATCAGCATCTATCCCACACCAGAACTCAGCTCCCTCCTGAAGGCTGTCCTGTGTGCTAAGTTGCAGCGCTCTGTTTGCTCTTCGGGCACTGCTCACTCACCTGCAATTCTGCTTCCAGGCCCAGGCGTCGAATGAAGGGATCGGTGACATGGTAGTGGCGTTCAAAGCCCAATGCACCCCTCTCCTGCATGAAGCAAACAAGTGCCACACTGACTACAGCAAACACAACACCCCTTTTGCCCTTCTAGAGAAGGCTTGAGAACCTTAAAAACCAAGCAGGGCCCTTAGAATCATAGAACATTCTTACCAGGTATTGGGATCACAGAATCACAGAATGGTGCAGGTTGAGATCATCTAGTCCAACCCCTTTGCAGTAAGCAGGGACACCCTCAACTAGATCAAGTTGCCCAGAGCCTTGCCCAGCCTCCCCTTCAATATTTTCAGAGATGGGGCCTCAACTACCTCCCTGGGCAACCTGTTCTTGTGTTCAACCCCCCTCCTGGTAAAGAACTTCTTCCCAACATCCAATTTAAATTTACCCTGCCCCAGTCCCAGAGTCTCTTAACCTTTCCCTTCTGTCCTAGGGCCTACTGTTGCATGGGACCATTCCATCTTTATCCTACCCTGTCTCATGCCAAAGGCAATGTGCCACAGCCCAAGGTTTGGGGATCAGTAGGGATCCTCATAGCATCAGGTACCTGTCCTGTAGTAGGGAGACATTTGCATCAGCTTCAGATAGACAGTCTGTAATCCTCATACCCAAACTGGTTTAAAATGGTGTTTACCTAATTGCCAGGCTCCAGCTGGGTAGCCAAGACCAGGTTTGAAGGACCCACATTATAACAGAGTAATTTGCCTCCTTAATGCCAGAAAGAGAAGGCACAGAAGAGCTCAGGAATGCCTGTCCTTCCCCCTTGGTTGAGAGCTGCAGCACCAACTATTCAGGAGAAGTCCACCATTACACAGAACCCAGCCTGAAGCACCATCACCACCACAGGGCAAAGCACTGGGGGAGGGAAGCGGACAGCAGCCGTTGGAGACTGCTTATTTCATCAGGGATGGAGCCGGAGTGCATCGCTGCAGTGCCGCAGCACAGTCTGTTCTACAGGGCAGAGCACAGCTGCCACTGAACTGCGTCAGTACAAATGAAGGTGAAGGAAAGCAGGACAGTTGTTTCCCCTGTGATCTCACAGGGTTGGCAGATGCGTTAGCAGATGGCTGCAATGAAAGAAGGCCAACTGCAGAGGCAGGCAGGAAGAAAAGGGAACGCGGGTCATAGTTTGGATGGCACCTCTAATGTCCGAGAAGATTCCTTGCCAGGAACTGCTTCGGCCATCTACAGCCGGGTGAAGACAACTTAAGCCTTCGTTACCACCATTTATAGATGAGAACTGGTGGTACCAGGAACGTGTTGGCAGCCACAGAGCCGACACAAAGAGGGAGCATAACTAACATTGCAGCTCTGCAGACTGCGCTTGGGAATGAACCCCCTGCAACAAAAGCCATTTGAAACCAAAATGGAGCCAGGCAGAAGGGGACTGGAGGAAAACCAACCCAAAACAGGGTCTTTGTAGTAACTTCCATTACAAACTTCAACCCCCACCAACATTTTTTTACAGATAACATTCCCAAAACACTGCCGGGCCCACTGCAAGGTGCTGCAGCTCTAATTGCCTCGCTGCTGCAGCCTCGGCGGCTTTGTGAGGTCTGTGCAGCAGGATATTGCTTTGCCTACAAGGAACTGTCAGACTTAGCAACCTTCCCAAGGTCACACATGAAAGTCTAACAGAGCAGACAGCGTGAAAAAGTCCCAGGCTAACGTTCTAACCACAGAACCAGCCCTTCCTTGTTAGGGCAGCAGCAGAAATCTTTGCACATGGATTAAATTACCAGCTTGTAACGCAAAGTTTGGTACCAAACTGTGGAGCAGAGTGAGGATTCAAGCTCCTCGTTCCTTATTCTGGCCACTAACAGAGCACTTTTTGTGAATGCTGATTACCAGCAAAGCTGCGAATGATTTCAAGCCCTAGTCCAAGTAATAATTGCCTATTGTGTCTGCTGTAGCTAGTCCTTTCACGCTAAGAGATATTTCACAAACGCAGCCATCAGGCGACTGATCCGACCACCGTAGAAGTTTTTTCCCCTTACACAAAGGAAGCAACACGTCGCTCTTTAAAGGAGGAGAGACAGAAAGAGCCTGAGACAGAGATCATTAGCTTCACTACAGTCAGAAAATACCTTTGATGGCAAGATCACACAAAGAGAACACAGAAAGGAGCAGACAGAAAGCTGACAAGGGAAGCTAGCTAAGGGTCCTTTGTGGTCCCCGAACATGAGGAGCTGTATTTCTCTCTCAGACATTGGGCTCAAAAGGAACGGAGCTGCTGGTGTCAAACTAGCAGGGTGCGCTCCTGCTCAGGAGAAGGACTGTATTCCTGTTATCCTATACTTCATCCCAGCTCTTCGTTAAGAATGGCGACAGTTCCTATGTGTCTGTCCTCTTAAGTTTCTCACACAGCTTTTCAACATGTTAAGTAGAGAGATCATTTCAGAAGGAAAGGCAACAACGTGTTTCCTGATGCAGTGACAACACCGATTTTCTGCCTGCTCTCCCTCCACAACATGAGCGAATGCCTGGCCAACACGTACCTTGATCTGTCTGTGGATGATGTCTCTGGTAATGTTTGCTTTTGCCATCTTCTTGCAATAGGGCAGACGAAAAGAAGCTATCGGCAGAGGTTCTGTGCATCCAAGCATGCCAACAGAGCAGAGATCCACACCACGGGCATTTAATTACCTGCAGGACACAAGATGACGAAGGGGACAGGGGGACATTAGGTTGTAGTCATATGATGTCAGGCACTTCATTTTCAATTAACAGTAATTATGAAGAATGAGAAGGTTCCTTGAAGAAACTCAGGGAGGGGAAGGAACAACACAAGACTCAAGTGGCCATCAATGAGCAGAACTCCAGGCCAGCATCAGCCTGGAGGAGCCACATTTGTACACCAGCAAAGTCCCCCTCAAGTCCAGGCTAACGCTGTTTTGCAGGTCACCTCCTATCACCACAGGTCCACCGGTGTTCCCATATCACACTTCTCAAACACGACAACCAACAAGACTTGTGATTAAACAAAGCATTGGTATCTTCAGCCACCTCTTCTCTCTCATTTCATAGAGTCATAGAACAGTTTCAGCTGGAAGAGGCCTTCGAGATCAGAGTCCAACCTTTTCCCAGCCCTACGATCACCACTACACCATGTCCTTCAAAGCTGCATCTACCATTCTCCTCAACACCTCCAGGGATTAGGATCCAACCCTCTCCCTGAGCAGGCTGTTCCAATGCCTGACAACCCTTTCAGAGGATCCACTGGATCAAATAAAATAACCAAAAGGACAAATGAGTTCCTCAGAATTCCCCACAGCCAACCCTCAGGCGCCCCTTTCATCCAAACATGAGATGTTTGGATGCATGAGCAACAGAAAAGGGAGAATCATTTAGAATTGTGTTTCTGTGAGAAATTCAAGAGTTCTCCGCACTCTCAGTGGAGTTCTGTGTTTAAAGCACCAACCTGAAGAACAGAAAGCCCATCACATTAGCAACACTCGCTAGGAAATGTTCAAATCGCAGCGCAATCGTCACAACCCTGCTCTGGCCAGGCCGCCCAGTAGAAGTCCTTGCTGGTCTCTGAGCAATGATTTCATTCAGCTCATTTCCATACCCTGGGCCCTGCACTGCTCCCGTTTGGATATTTCTACTGTTCTCAGCAGGCAATTTTGCCCTGTGCCACCCCATCATTTTAAACTCCCTCTCAATACAATCATGAGCGGAACAAGGCGAAATCTTCCAACGCATCCTCTTTAGAACGAGGAACTGCTGATTCATTGAAACACCAACATTTCACAGAGATGCAGCACCAGTCAACCCCACTGAGGTCAGGCAGAGGTTTTCACAAACCTACTTCTCTACCAGTTCATCTGATGGGCTGATGCGAAGTGAAGGCTCCCACCAGGGCTCAGGGCAAACCCACGGGGCTCCTACACCCCAGGATCCACAAAGCTCTGAGCTTCAGCTTCATTCTACCTTTCAAATCTGGCTATGTGGGTATACAGGTACTTCTCTAGGGGTAGGGAGTATCCAGAACCTCACAGTGGGTTCACAGGTATTGCTTGTTTCTTGGAAGAATAGGCTGGCCCCCACCTAATTCCAACCTCAGGGAGTTGTGGAGAGAAGATCTCCCTAAGCCTAACAGAATCACAGAATTATTGAGTCCGGAAAAGACCTCTAAGATCATCCAGCCCAGCAGATAACATCACCACAATAAACTAGACCAGGGCACGAAGTGCCATATCCAGTCTTCTTGAACACCTCCAGGGATGGGGACTCCACCACTCCACTGCCCTGGGCTCTGATCCCCCTTTCCAGGAGGAAGGGCTTCCTAACAGCCAACCTAACCCTTCCTGGCAGCTTCAGACCCTGCCCTCTCATCCTGACGCTGGCTGCCTGGGAGAAGAGCCTGACCTCCACCTGACTACAACCTCCCTTCAGGTCCCCCCTGAGTCTTCTCTTCTCCAGGCTAAACACCCCCAGCTCCCTCAGCCTCTGCTCATCAGCCTTTCCCTCCAGTCCCTTTCCCAGCCTTGTTGCTCCTCTGGACCTGCTCCAACCCCCCCATCTCTTTCTTCAAGTGAAGGGCCCAGCACTGCCCCCATTACTCAAGGGGAGGCCTCCCCAGTGCCCAGGACAGAGGGAGAATGATGTCCCTAGTCCTGCTGGCCACANCTGTCCAGATCTCTCTGTAGCATCTTCCTTCCCTCCAGCAGATCAACACTCCTCCACACTGTGGTGTCATCTGCGAATTTATTAAGGGCAGATTTGATTCCCTTATCCAGGTCATCAATAAAGATGTTGAATAGAACAGTGTCCTCTTTCGCCCTTGTTCAACCCCTACAGTTCCCTCAGCCCATTCTCACAGCATTGGTGCTCCAGCCCTTTTCCCAGTTCCGTTCCCTTCTCTGGACCTACTGCACCCCATCAATGTCCTTCTGGCAGGGATTGAGGGACCTAGACCTGACCGCAGCACTTGTGGTGGGGCCTCTGCAGTGCCCAGTACAGGGGAACGATACCTGCCCTGGTCCTGCTGGCCACACCAGTGCTGACACAGGCCAGGGTGTACAAGGTGAAGGGCACTGCTGCAGACAGCACAAAATAAGCAGCCCTCACCACTGCATCCCAGCCCTGTTTCACAGCGTGAGACCGCAATTGATAAAATGATCCCAAGGACAGCTCAAGCCTTGAACACCAGGTGAGTAAGGGTGATGGGAGGACTTTGCACGGCCACACTGCTCCCAGTCCAGCAAGGACAAACAAGGTTGTGCTTTCACCAGGACTGACTGTAACCCCAGACAAACCCCCAGCAGCCCAACCTCCAAGCCTGTTTTCCACAGCAGACATGTCCAGCCAGCCAGTGGCCTCTGCCACACGTCTTGGGTTCCCCACAGCACAAGCAGCTCAACTTCAGATGCTGGCGCAAACAGCTGAGATTTCTCTGGACCACACCAGCTGTTTCAGTGCATAAACTGGGGCTCCCCTAGAACCCTCTGGCCAGCCTGAGCCTGTCTGTCTGTATCTGTCCATCATGTTTGGTTTTGATCCTTATTTTACTGCAGAAGCAGCATCAGGAGAGCTACTGTTCATAGCCAAGAAGACACTTTGTGTTTTAAGCATCTTTAGCCTCACTCTTTCACATTAAGTAACAGTTGCTTCATTCCCAGGCTTAACAGCAAGAGGTAGTGCTGTGACTGCATTTCATCATCAGTATTTCATGCTCATTCTTGCAGTAGCATGATTAAGCTCAGGGAGTTTGATACTGAGCCTCTGGCTTGCCACATGAGCCTGGCATAGGTGTTGGGTTCTTTGAAAGCCCATAAGGAGACAACAATGGCTCTCAGGGGGAGCTTGAAAGGACAGGAAGGAGAAGCACTGGGCATCTGCCATAAGGCACCTAGCAGAAGGGCAGGGGTTTTCTGCTGGCAGCACAACTCAGAGGAAAACCAAGACAGACCCCTTGTGCCCAAGAGCAGCTCTACAGACACAGTCTGCTGGGCTCCACAACTACCCCACTGGAGACAGGAGGATGTGGTTTCCAGGCACTTTTCTGGGATGTTCTGCAAGCAGGAGCACTGCTGACTCAGAGCAGCTTCAAGTCTGGGTAGGCTAAATGGGGTTTGGGATCTCTCTCCTCACATCTCTCCAGACACCATTTGCAGTCAACAAGCCTCTGCCTGTCCTTCTCCTGGGCTGGATCCCCACACTGGCCTCCTTAAACAAGTGCCCCAGGACACACAAGTGTTTTCTCCATCCATAGAGGCGAGGGAGCAGAGACTTTTCACTGCTCTGCAACACCTCAGGAGCTCAGCCTTCAGGAGAGGGCCTCTGGCACTCACTGTACAGAATTCAGGATATTCTCACCTCTAAGACTGTACTACAAGGCTCTCTTCCTCTTCCTCCTCCTCCACACACCAGCACTGACCTCTGCAGGAACTTGTGACCAGTCACTGATGTCAGTTAAACAACCTTTTCCCAGAGAAGCAGATGAACCATTAACTCAAAGTATATTGTCAGGAGACATGAGGGACAATGTTCCAGCGGATCTCAGCACCTTGCTCTTGTCTGCAGCTTTGCACTCCTCTTAGTGCTTCTCTACAACTTTGTCTGCAGTCTCCCCTCTCCAAGCAGCACCCAGTTAACTCCTCCTGTTCCCTGCCAGGTAGTCACTCCTTGGCTTCCTCATTAAGAGCATTTTAGTGTTCTTTTGATCTTAGGATCCCAAGAGTCTCAGCACCACACTAAAACCAAGCAGGTCATCACCTCCTGCCTGAGAAATACTCCACCTCTCTCTTAAGACCTCTGGAACCAGAACCAGGTGACACGAGGAACACACACGGAGAAATGCAGGTCCATGTAAAGACATCCTGTAGTGCCAGGGGAGGTTTAGGTTGGCTATAAGGAACAATTTATTCCCCAAAAGGGTTGACCAGGCCTGGCCTAGGTTGCCCAGGGCAATGCCCCCATTCCTGTAAGGATTGAAAAGCCATGGAAATGTAGGGTGAGGGATAGGGGTTAGCAGGGACCTAGCAGTGCTGGGTCAATGGCTGGACTTGATCTCAAAGGGCTTTTCCAACCTAAACAATTCCCCTAATTCTATCTCACATGCTCCACAGAGGGACATAACCCAACCCAAGAAGTCAGTTTACTGCTGAGTAAGTTACTGTCCAATCACTACTACACCACAAATCATAGAATCCTAGAATGGCCAGGATTGGAAGGGACCTTACAGATCATCCAGTTCCAAATCCCCTATACAGGCAGGGACACCTTTACTAGATCAGGTTACTCAGGGCCCCATCCAACCTGGCCTTGAACACTTCCAGGATGGGGCAGCCTCAACTCTGTTGGGCAATCTGTTCCAGCATCTCAGCACCCTCACAGTAAAGAATTGTTTCCTGATGTCCAACCTCAAGCTCCCCTCTTCAAGTCTGCAACCCTTTCCCCTTGTCCTCTGGCTACCACCCATGTCAAAAGCCATACCCCAGCTTTCTTGTGGCCTCCTTCAGAGATTGGAAAGCCACTAGAAAGTCACCTAGGACCTCCACTTCTCCAGGCTGAACAGCCCCAGCTTGCTCAGCCTATCCTCACATGGGAGGTGCTCCAGCCTTCTGATCAGTTGAGTTGCTCTCCTCTGGGCACCTTCCAGAAGCTCTGTGTCCTTCTTATGCTGGGGACTCTAGAACTAGGTCCAGGTGGGGTTTCACCAGTGCAGACTAGAGGGGGAAAAATCAGTTCCCTCAACTGGCTGTCAGTCCATTCACTCCTTGTACGAACAGGATGCTCTGAGGAAACGAACATCCAAGCCTGCCCTTAACCTACCACTCCTCATCAGAAACTCCAATTCTCTTGTTTTTCAACAAATTCCCTCTGTCACAGCATTTTACACCTTCTGGAAGTCCAGAACAGGGACTGCCCAGAAGAACAAAAGCAAAGCACAGTGCTATTTCTGGGTGTAGTTTTAGGATTACAGGCATGCTGTGGAGCTTCCTAAACCTCTGGACAGGCTGTTGTCAGCTGCAGTAACCCAGAGTTGAGCTCAACAGATGGTCCTTCAGCAGACCTCAACAAGACATCATCTCATCTTATCTTGATTTCTTAACTGTATGTTATGGTCAAGAAAATCATCCATGAAATCAGTCCTTCTGTTGACAAAGTGGAATAAACCCAAGTTTAAAACAAAACATCTGATGAAGAACTGACTTCAAACACACTCATATCAGTACCCAAGCTGGGGTCTTGGGGCTTTTTAGCATTTGAACGTTAAAACAGAAGGACAAGCTTGGGAAATAAAACAGCCAAACAGGAGTGCATGAACCTAAAGCCTCAAGGCTCAAAGCTCAAGGCTCAATTTGAAGACTCCTAAGAGTGTTTCTTGCCTTTTATGTCCTGGTTTTTTTTGTTGCTCAACAGCTATTTCACAGCACCAAGGCTCTGGCAACCTTAAATTATCATGAAATCACTAAATCACAGAATTAAGATGTCCCAAATTCTCATTCCTGATCTAACCTAGCCACAACTGGTCACGACCTCAGCCTCTCATTCACCATGAATCCCGTAGTTGCCTCATTCTCTGGTTAACACATGCAGAGCTCCTGCTATGAAACAAACCTTAAGTGCTCTTAACACTCAAGACTCTGTTGACCACACCAGCGTACCTGTGGATCCACAGCCTCCAGTTACCTTAGAAACTGCATAAAATCCGATGAGATTTGTAGCAATCTGGGAAAACTCACACAAATCAGCAAGAGAACAAACTGCACCTCTGATTTCTTAGGCACATAAAAGCTTCCAATTGCGAGGGTCCCTGAAGAGCATCCAAACCCGCTGTGAAAATTCTGCTCACTTCTACTTAATATCGTTTCTTCATCTGTTCTCTGGCTTTAACTGAACCTGAGAGGATTAAGGACAGGGACAAGGGACAATTTAGGGTGAATCTGTGCTATTGCTACCAGTGATGACCCCACAAGCAGCTTCATTTAGCTACACAATTAAGAGATCAGCAGCAGCATTTTTGGTTACTTTCTGGATGACACAGAATCACAGAATCATAGAATGTTCCAGGCTGGAAGGGACCTCCAGAGGTCATCTAGTCCAAACTCCCTACACAAGCAGGGACATCCCTACCTAGGGCAGGTTGCTCAGAGCCTCATCAAGTCTGAGCTTAAATGACTCCATGGACTGAGCTCCCAGCATCTCCCCAGGCAGCCCATTCCAGCCATCAACTACCCTCACACTGAAGAACTTTTTTCTAATCTCCAGCTTCAATCTCTCCTTTCCCAGCTTGAACCCAGTGCTCCTTGTCCTGTCCATACAAACCATTTGGAATAGACCTTTCCCTGCCCTGAGGCCTACCTCAGGTACTGGAATCTCTTTGGTTGGAAGAGACCTTTAGGATCACCTACTTCAGCCTTCAACACAGCACCGCTCCAGACACTGGAGCACATTTCTCCATCACCTTTCAAGAGCATCTCTGTGCTCGATTCAAAGCAAGGACAGCCTTCCCTTGTCTCTCACCATTCCAAACCTGCCTGCAGTGCCCCAGAGAGGACTAAAAACCTTGAATCTGGCTGAATTTGACACCCCATCCACAGTAACAGCCTCTTCCATACTGCACCCTGCAATGTGGAGAGACCACCCCAGCCGCAGTTAGCTCGTGGGCTCTTCTGCTCCTGCGCTGCAAAGCTCCAGAGGCAGAAAAAGCACTTTCGCAACACTTGGCCTTTAAATCTGCAGTCAAAAATTAACAAGCAGCACAGATTTCTGCAGGCTATGAGCTCACAACCTGCCAGGCTGTATTTACACTGACACTAACTTCAGAGCCCCTTAAGCTCCTGGAAAAGTGAACTTTCAAAGGGTGCTTCAGCGTTCAGGGAGGAAGGGGACTAACCAAACTCTCTGGCTTTCCCCAGCTGGTTCTTCTCATTTTCCTGAAACACTTACTCTCAGGCTGGAAACAAAGCTTTGACATTGATAACATGAACAATTCAGTTGGTTTAATATTGAATGGTCCCACTGCAGCTCTTATTTGGGGTTTACTCCTCTGCTTGAATGTGTTTTCCTTGCTCAGATCCCCTTACACACTCCCTCCCACCTCACCTACACAGAGAAGTGCCCTGCCAACACAGGCTTCATCGTTCAGACCCGGGCACCACTGCCCTTCAGAAAAGCTCTGTGAAAACACCACAAATCAGTAGCACTCGTTTGTAAACCAGCAATTCAAAAAAATCCATCCCATTCTAAACTGTTCAGATGCACCCAAGTTTCTCAGTCTCCAAAGTCAAGGTCATGGAAAAAAGCAGCTCTCTGCACACACTACCAGCCTTGCGGATATGCCGCTCGCTCCAAAGGAGGATTCCTATGACTCTTCCCTTAAGCATCTACGTAAACGACTTCACACATCCAAATACCACCTGGGACCCACCTCAGAGGCTTCTTTTATCTCACAACTTATCTTCCCTACCATCTTTACCTTGATTTTCCAAGAGGTCACAAATCAAATGAAAAGACACACATACAGGTTGGTAGATTATTTTTTTAACAAACCTAGAGGAAGTAAAGAAAACTACCTGGTTAGCAGCAAACACCTTGCAAAAAAAGGGTTTGCTACAGTTGAAGAAGTTGCCAGGAGCAGCAGTGGCTCCTGAGGACAGATGGTTCCATGCACGGAACCAGCCAACATCAGAGGAAGGAGCAGCTTACACTAGGAGAAGTGGACAAAGGAAGAAGTAGGACCTGACATCTGCCAGGCCAGACACAAGAGGACAGAACTGTCAGGGAAACTTTGCAGGGCCCAGATTCTGGCCCACATGGCCACTACAGCTCAGGCACAGCCCTCGGCACTGACATGCTACCTGTACCCTCCAGCTGACAGGGCCCTTCATGAGAAGGAAGGGAAGATGCAAGACAACACCTCATCACATCACAAGATCAGCTCAATACCAAGACCCACACAGCCCAGTAGCTCCATGAAGGAGTTCAGCCAGGGGCAGAGGAGGAAAGGCTAGGCTTCTTCCTAAGGAAAGGAGCTGCAGGACACCCACCTGGACATGGGAAAGTTTAATGTGCAGGGTTTAGCCAGGGAACAGGAAGCAGGGGAGGGAGAGGGGCAGAGTCAGCCCTTAGGAAAGGGAAGAAGAAAGTGAGGACAGGGCAGTGCCAGCTTGGAAGAAGTCAGAAAGTGGGAGCTGAACCTGGCAGGGGGCAGATACCAGCCAGAGGATGGAGGTAACCAGGGTTGAGGGAAAGAGGTGCTTGTGAGGTAGGGGGCAAAGAGAAGGGGTGGAAGAAATGATGAGGGGCTGGATGAAGGATGGTTCTTAAGAGGGACGGGGTCAGGGTGTTGGAAAAGGGAGATAACGTGTAAGGGAGCACCTGACAAGGCTCTGGAGTGAGAGCAACTGACAGGAAAGAGGGAGATAGCAGAGGTTAGGTGGGGTGTGTGGAGACTGTCAGGAAAGGGAGGGAAGGGGTATGGGGGGGAACAACAGCTGGCAAGAATGGAGTAAGGGGAGGAATAGTTGGCAGGGAAGAGGGTATGGAGGGAGACAGGTGACAAGGAAGCAGGTGTTGGACAGGAGTAGCTGACCAGGAAGAGGTACGGAAGGATACCTGACAGGGAAAGGGGTATTTGGGGGATAGCTAACAAGGAAAGGAGTATGGGGCAGACAGGTGACAAGGAAGGGGGTGTGGGACGGAGGCAGCTGACCAGGAAGGCGTATAGAAGGGTATGTGGCAGGGAAGGACGTATAATGGGGGATAGGACAGGGAAGGGGTATGGAAGGGAGGTAGCTGACAGGGGAGACGGTATGGGAGGGGTGTAGCTGACAGGAAGGGGGAATGAGGGAGACAGGTGACAGGG
>VZRI01004142.1:4693-25653 GCA_013397515.1 Upupa epops
CTTCCTGCCTCTCTAGACCCTCCGGAGCCTCTTGCCTTCCCTACTACTCCCTGGGTTCACACATGAGCACTTCATGCTGCCATCAAAGCTACTCCGGGACTGATGCCGATGGGAAAAGCTCTGGGAAGATGTTGTGGGAAGGAAAGATTTAAACCAAGCAATTTGAAAAGCAGTCCCGGAGGCACCGCTGCCGCTGGCTCTGCCCCCGCTGCGCAGGACTGGCTGTACCTGCAGCACAGGGCTGCTTGTTCCAGCCTGGCTGCGAAGGCCTCTCTCCCCTCACAGGATGCATTATTTACCAGCCTGACACGCAGCTCATTTGAAAAGCAGATTTATCAGCAAGAAAGCAGTGCTCTCGCTGCGGAGCCTTCCAGCCCTGCAGAGCCTTCCGCTGGGCTGTGCTGAATCAGCAGATTGCTGCTCCCATCCATCACCCAAAGGCGCTGGGGCAGTGCATCCTGTCCTGGGGGCTCCTAGAGAGGGTCTGGGGTGCAGCACAGGGCTGTGAGGGGAGACAGCTCCGTGTTCATCACAGCTGGAGATGTCTGCATGGCTGCCTTGGGAAGAGGCAGAGGGGTCAGAAGCCACACTGGTACCTGGTGAGGGAGAGTGCTAGGGGGGCATGAGATCACCCAGGTGCTTCCTGCAGAGCCAGCATCCCCCCAGTACCCCCTAACCCGCTGCGCCCTGTGCTCACACCCCCCAGACCCTTCCAGCCGGTCAGAGCCCTGCAGCGAGCACAGCAGCCACCGGGCACAGCAGCCACCGGGACTCGTCCGGTGCCTCGAGGGTAGAACCAGCCCCTCCAGCCAAGCGGAGCTGGAGGAACCGCTCCGGCGCCAGGGAATTTTTAGTGAGCCGTGGGAAGTGTCAGTCGCTCTGCAAAGGTGCGACTGTTCTCAGAGCGCAGGGTAACCGGAGCTCATCAGCAGATCAAGATCCACCCTAGACACGGGGTATCAGCTCTCGCTGTCCTCTTCCCGTGGGTTCCCTTCCCATCCAGCACCCCCTACTACCCCATAGCCTGCAGCTCGAGGAGCAGTCACCCTGTGGGGCTGTGACCAGCATAAACCAGCAGAGCTTTGGCACGGGGCAAACCTCGCCACAGCACAGACCCTCTGAGCACAGCAGAGGTAGAACCACGTGCACGGGGGTGAAGAACATCCACACCTGGAGCAGCGATCCAGTACCTGGCCCGCTGCTGCCTCCATCACACCTGCACCGTCGCTCTGGGACACGTGTGAACACACGTGAGCTGCTCCTGGCATCGCTGCCCCTCCTCTGCAGCTGGGAGCTGCAACACTCTGTAAACACAGATAAATATTTAATACGAGAGAGTTTCTGCAATGACCCAGATTTCTTCCCCCCAGACACCCTGCTGGGACCCAAGGGGGTTGTGCGGGGCAGGATGACCCCCGCGGTGCTCAGCGCAGCCCCCAGCCCAAGCAAACCAGGGCAGCTCATTTTCCCTGTCTGGTGCCCAGTGCCCTCGGGGCACCTGTTTGAGCCCAGGGGGACGCTGGCCTGCGGGTGCTGCAGCGGGACTGAGCACAGAGACAGATGCTCTGCTCCCTTCTGAGGCCCAGCAGGAGCAGCTGGGATTCACCAGGCAGGGATCGGCCCCTATTCCCCAGGAGAGGAGCCCAGCGTGAGCATCCCGGGCTCAGCAGCTGCTTCGCCCCACCAGCCCTTGGTTCTTCTCACCAGCTCGGGCCAGGCACAACAGGCCCGATCATCACGGGAGCATCTGCCAGCCCTGCAGGGCGCAGGGTTCTGCTCTCCTGCTCCACGGCCATGGAGTCTCGTCCTCCAGAGGTGGTGCTGCTGCCTTATCAATACTAAAGGCAGTTGCCCCAGACGGAGCCGGGAGATGCTGCAGCCCTTCGCGCTCCTCATCTGCTGCTGATGGGAGAGGAAGAACTTCAATAGGATGCGATTTGGCAGTAACAGAACAACAACAGCAGTAAGGGAAGAGTAACGGCAAAGGCAGCTGTCAAAACCCTCCTGCTCTCTGAGCAGCAGAAAGGAATCAAAGCTGTCAGGCCCCGGCAGAGGGGCGAAGGGCAGGGCTGCAGCAGGAGCCAGGTACCACTGCCCGAGGTGAGACCCAGCCACTGCAGGAGCTCGGCTTTGGGACGAAGGGACCGGGAGAGGATCCACTGTGATAGCAACCCAGTGCAGACTCCAGTGGCATCGCAGCCAGCTCGGCAAGGCGCTGGGCTCCACACACGGAGCTGCTGCCCACCACCACAGTCCCAGGCACTGGGGCTGCTGCAGAGGATGGGATCTGCTGGCTGGGATGGAGATGGGCCAGATGCTTTTGCATCCATCAGGCGCTGTGAAAACGAGCCAGAGGACATCTGATGGTGTCGATAGACAGCAAGATAAAAGGTCTCCAGAGGAACTGGACTCCGCGAAGCTGTGCCAGCTCCAGGAGCTGAGGCGTGTGGCCCAGGAGCTCACGGCAAGGATTCAGGCATGAGGCTCTGGCATTCCCCACCCCACCAGGAGCCTCTCCCTCTCAGAAGCTTCATCCTCAGTGCAGACAGAGACACCAGGGCAGAGACTTCCACCGCAACCTCTCTGGATGGAGCTGTGTCGGAGCGTCCAAGGGCAGGGAGGACCTGCACCTACCTGTGCGACCTGGACCACGGAGCCACTGCCAGTCCAACTGCCGCTCGATGGAACCCAGGGCAGGGTTGGATAACGCGTTCGCCTGGCAAGATAAACAAACAGAGCTTAATGAAACCTTTATTTTAAACAATATGGGGTTTCATTTAAATGCAAATAGGGTACTGTGCTCTCCGTAGGTCACCAGCACCGACTACGCTGCTTAATTAGCAGGCAGGAGTCTCAGGAAGCAGAGGCAGCTAATGGCCCGCTCTTTCCTGGGCATTTGTTTGGAGTTAATTACAACTGCTCCAAAAAGGATGAGTCCTGCTCACAGAACGGCTCCTCCTGTCCAGCCCGGCCTTCCCTCAGCCAGGGAGGCGCTTGGCAGGCAATTAGCTGTTAATGACGGAGGGCACGTTCAGCCCTGCATCCTGAAATCCCCTTTGGAGAGTCACAAATCACAGTCGCTGCCCCCTTCTCCTCCAGCTCGAGGGCTGTGACCCCCCCTGTGCCAGGCAGAGAGGTATCAACACTCCATCTGAGCGAGGACGCTGGAGATTTGTCCAAGTGCTGGAGTGAATGAGAGCTCTAAGGCTTCGGAAGAGACGTTAGAGCTGATGTGAAATTGAACCTCGCAAGTGATGAGCGGAGCAGTTATCCCCTGCGCTACACGTTTAAAGAAGATCTGCCTCTGCCAAGAGAAATGAGCTGGCATCAGAACCCAGAGCCGTGCGTCAGGGCTCTGGGGATGGAGCTTTAACCCTTCCCTCAGCCCACTTCTGCCTCGTGATGATGATGCGACTGCCCACAGAACCCCCGGCTCAGGCAGGGAGCGCAGAGAGCTGCTGGTTGCTGAGCTGCCTGGTGGGAACCATCGCAAGCAGAAGGTGGACGCAGAGGAGTGACCCTGCAGCAGCTGCTCCTGGCACCAGCCACCAGGGCCAGTCGGTAAATGCTCAGCTTAAGCAGCAAATGTCCCTTCGCAGAGCAGATCGATGGCATCACGTCAGGGGAAAATGAGATAAAGAGCAGCTTTAATAGCCCTGCTTTTCCCTGCAGATGGGAAGCCCCATGCGGCCCTGCCTCTGGGTGCAGGAAGAAGAGGTCCTGGAGTACAGGACATGCTCCAAGGCTGCCCCTTCTCTGCTGCGCTGGGATTCACCCCGATTCCTGCCCTGAGAGGCTGGGTGCAGTGAGAATGAGCAGCCCCAGGAACAGCCAGGGCAGACGTGGGAAGGGAACATCGGCAGCCAAGAATCACCTTCACTCACCTAGGGATGCTTGGGGTCACCCTGTGGTCATACACTCATCTCACCCCGTCTGTGTCACGGGGAGTGGTGCTCCCACACCGCTGGCATCTGGCTGCACAGGCACCTGCTCCCAGGGCTGAGGTAGCTCTGCTCCCTGCTGATGGTTCTCCCATTGAGCTACCTCAGGGCAAAGGCTGTAAATCCCAGGACTGAGAGGCTATTTGTTCCCTATGCTCTCGGCCTACGAACCCCACAGTTCACTCTGAAAAAGGATCCAGCCTCAACAGCAGCCTGAGCCTGGGGGGGGTTCCTGGCACGTGGACAGCCTTGGCACTGCAGCCTGCTCTGCCGAGGCTGGAGCTCACACAGACCCAGGGCCTGTGGTCTCTTTCCATCTCAGCTGTTTGCTCATTCCCCTGTGACTCTCACCCCCCAACGGAGCCACAAGAGTCACCTGAGGAACGAGCAAGCACATGAGGACTTGCGTGGGGTAGGCGCTCACAGCACCCACCAGCACCATCACTCCTGAGCCTGGAGACTCATCTGAAGGGGCCGAGAACTCCTGCAGCAGGGGAGGAGGAGGAGCACACGGCAGGCAGGATGAAGGTGGTTTAATGAAGTATCCACTGAAGGATTAATGCGAGGAAGGGATAGGATCCTCCAGGAAAACTCAGTCGCCCGAGGGCAGATGCAATTGTTTTGTGCTTTGGCCTCTCTTTGATGCCCCAGTTTCTCATCTCCTCAGCACCGGGCTTCAGCGTTAATTTTTAACTGTGCTTGGGTAACTGAGAACATGAACTATTCATGATCTTATCTTCAGTAGCTCTTGGTTCTCTGTGCCAGGCTTGAAATGCACAGAGCCAACCAGGGAGGGCAGAACTTACCAGCGAAAGCAACAGCTGGTTTTTCCTGAGCATCTTGTTGAAAGGGCCTCTGGATGGGGTGGGGTTCCACAGCTCCTGGAGAAATCGAGGCTCGTGGGGCAGGCTCGTACTGCTGAGGTCATCCCTGTGGTGGCTTGAAAACCTAAGAGCGCACAGGAGCTGGGATGTGAGGGATGCTGTGGGCGCTCTGAATGCTCCTGCTCCGGTCCCCTGGGAAAGCTCAGCAGCTCAGGGTCAGCAGCAGGCTCCCGAGCTCCCCAGGTGCAGCCTGAGGCCACACAAGAGGAATCCCTGGTTACCAGGCAGGAGAGCTGATGAACAGAGAACCCAAGAGCTCTTGCTGTGAAAGGAGACAACAGAACAGCGTTTGCCGACAGCCTGGCCTTGCCTCCGGGCCTAAGAAGCACAGGAGAGCCCAGGTGACTGTCAGGACAGGAACCAGCACAAGAACACGGTGACAGAGCAAGTACTGAAGGGAATAAAGACTTAAGCTAGCTGCCAGGAGGGCCGGCAGCAGGAGGCTTGAGGCACCTTCCCACCAGCTCACACACAGCGAGGGTTTGCTGCTGGGAAGAAAACCCTTAGGTACTTCAGAGGATCTGAGCAGCAGCAGGAGAGCACCAGGAGCACAGCGACTGTCCTGTGAGTCTCTCGGTCCAGCTGTGTTCAGAAGAGGGTACAGGGTGTTTTCCACTGGAGAACCAAAACAAGAAAGCCAGAGTCAGAGAACAACAGAGGCTGGCAGGGACGCTCTGGTCACCTCACCCTAAGCGGGGACACCAGCAGCCACCTGCCCGGGAACACGTGCAGAGCTCAGGCAGTTATCACCCTGTAAACCCAGAATCTCTTAGCACAGGAATTATTTCATCGGCAAACTAACGGAGTTACGCTGGGAGCTCGATGTATAGGGCACTTTATTGAGTGAGGGGATGTTACAACAGACAAAGGTATGGTACACATGCTGTACAAAATGTACACCTTACGTGGAGAAAGGATAAATAGACACTAGGAAACGGCAGCAGGGACCACGAGCAGCTCTGCTGGCGATGAATTATGAATTGCAGTTCCCCTTCTCTTAGTGCTTTGGCATTGATTGACTCAACTGTGTTTACAGAAAGCACAACGGGCACTGTCCCACCTGCACCTCACGGCGAGGGGAGTGAAGTGACCCACGTCCTGCTGCGGTTCTACGTGGGAAGGTGCTCCCTGTGCTAAGGCACAGGGTGGTGTTCAGCTCCCTGCAAGCAGCTTACGGGATCAAGAGGCACCATAGCTCATGGAGAGAGGCAAACAGCAGCTTTCCTAGGCCAACTCCTCATGGAAATCCTAAAGGGCTCCAGGAGCTCACAGTTCCTCTTGCTCTGGTGCAGACTCTTCATGTTAGAGCCCTGGTGCTGGCCAAGGACACCCAACCCAACCACAGGGAGCTCCGAGTGCTGGGGATGGAAGGAAAAGCAAAGCTCAGCCAAACAGTGATGGGAGGCAGAGCAGCAGTCGGGGTGCTAACGGGGAACGGCGGCCCTGCACACGCTGGGCACAACCTGCCACAGCAGCCTGGGCCAGTGTCTGGGGAAAGCAGCAAAGCAGTCAAGAGGAGGAGGCTTTTCTGCTGCTGTAGTTTCATGACGTGACCTTTCTCATCTGGATTTAAACTGACAGTACTGGGTTCCTGCAGCAGAGATAATTCTGGATGGAAAATAAGCACCACGTCTTAAACGCTGTCTTGCAGCAGGGAAAGGAAAAGCCTGGAGGAAGTAAAAACAGAAAGGAATGAACTTATGATTCTTCTTTCAGCGTGTGTGTCGTTAAAGCATTTCAGATGCCAGAGCCCAGGGCGCTTCACACACCTGTGTTTCTCTCAACTTCATCCAAAGGTCAAGGACAACCGGGTCCTACCAAAGCTGCTGGCTACCAGAGCCACCTCAGCTGCTCTGAGAGCATGGGGAGAGCCCCTGACAATTGTTTGCTCATTCGCACAGATCTGACTGTTATTCAAACCCAAGGAGCAGGGGAAGAGCAATCACTATTCCCAGCATTTCCTCACTCATTTACTCAACTAATCCAGTCTCAGGTTTCAGCTGTGATGCTGCATCTGATCCTCCAGTCACACCCCCTGCTGCTCTCGAGGAATGGGTCAGCGGAGTCTGAATTCCTCTCCTGGGCTGGCCCAAGGAGGCTCTCCCATCTATAAAAATACACCCTGCAGCTGTTTTCCTCGTGGTACAAACACTACAGCTTGAAAAACACACAACCACCACTGGGTTTAACAGCTCTTAGGCTCCAGGCTGAGCAGACAGTGATGCTGAAGTTCTCTAGGCTGAGATTCATTAGTGGCAAAGATCTGTCAGCAGGAAGGAGCCAGGCTCTGCTCAGGGGCACCCAATGCTAGGACAAGGGGCACTGGGTGTCAGCTGGAACAGAGGAGGTTCCACATCAAGAGGAGAAGAAACTTCTTCCCAGTGAGGGTGCCAGAGCCCTGGCAGGGGCTGCCCAGGGGGGCTGTGGAGTCTCCTTCTCTGGAGATGTTTCAAACCCACCTGGGCTGTCCCTGTGTGACTGGATCTAGGAGCTCCTGTTGTGGCAGGGGGATTGGACTGGATGATCTCTCGAGGTCTCTTGCAACCTCAAACATCTGTGATTCACCACACACTTCCAGTAAATTCACTTTCCAAACCCAAGACAGCTCTGTCCCCTCAGAAAGAAGCCGTCAGTCCCAGTACAAAACTCCCCACGGGGGGGCTTGATGTGCAGCTGTGAAGACTAACAGTGTGATACAGGCTTTGGCATGATAAAAAATGTATTTACATGGAGCCAAGACATGGATACGCCTGGGGTATACAAAATATTTATAAATGCAAAGGTATTTACAACTAGAGTCCATTATTCATAGGAGAAAACAGGCCCCCGAAGTCTGACTGGTAACAGATGCCTGCCAGCAGTCTAAAGAACAAAAAGCCAGCCGTGAGTTTGAAGCTTACACTTGTGGGGAATTCCACGAGGAGGCTCCCTGCATGGCTGTTCCCAAGCAGACAATGCAGCGTGGAATAGCTGGAAACCCTTGAGAGGTTTCCGGAGCGGGCACCAGCACAACAGCTGCTGCCCACAGCAGAGAATCCACAGAAAGCCCCGGGAAAAGGGGCACGTGCCCTCCTCCTCCTGGCATCTGCTCAGTCAGCCTGTAAGGGCAGGCACACGGACAGGAAGGAGTGTCTTTGGCCTTGGGGTTGGTCCTGAGGTAGTAAACACAACAAGTCACTTGGTAGGGATTTGCTGTCAAGACGTCACTGCAGTGTCTTACGTGGCTTCACTGCAATCGTGAACGTTCCGCGTCCTGTTAAAGTCAAAGTTGTGGTCACGTAACCTGTGGCAGGGCCGGGGTGAAGCAGCTTGGTCCCGGTCGCTGTCGGCGATGCTCTCGCTTCGAGGGGCACGGGGGGGCTCACGGGCTGCCTGCTGGTGCAGAAAGTGCGAGTGGGAGAGCCCCAGGTCTTTGCTTACTCCCCATAAAGGACGCTGGAAGGGTTCTGAGGAAGAAAGAAGATGAACAGGAGTGAGCTGATAAACAGGGCGAGCTGTGTGACTCAGTAGGAGCTGATGGTCTGAGTGATTTCCTCTGGTTTCCAGAGGGTTTGACTGGGTGCTCTCCCTTTCCAGCAGTGTCACAGCAACCCTGAACAGGCACCAGCTCAAAGAGTTGGGCTGCCTGAACTTCTCAAGTGAAACTTGAACGCTTGGCTAAAAGATGCCCTTGAAGTCCAAGCAAGGATCACACTCCAAAAGCTTTAAGAGATGAACTGCAGAGTAACAAACACCATCTTTTAACAGCACCTCTCCACTCCTGGAGCCTGCAAGCTGAGGGCAAGGCCTGAGAAAGGTGCTCAACAGGCAGGGGAGTTACTCCACAGGCTGCAGTCATTGAGGAATGGGCTGTGTCATAATCATCACTGCTGGAAGGGACCTCCAGGATCACCCAGTCCAGCCCTCATCCCAACAGCTCCCCAACCCCTAGACCATGGCCTCAAGGGCTCTAGCTACTCGGTTTTTAAACCCCTCCAGGGATGGGGACTCCCCCCCCTCCCTGGGCAGCCTGGTCCAGTGCCCAACCACTCTCTCAGGAGAGAGCTTCTTCCTCAGATCCAATCTAACCCTCCCCTGATGCAGCTTGAGGCCACTTCCCCTTGTCCCAGCATTAGGAATTTGGGAGAAGAGCCCAGCAGCAGCCTCGCTACAACCCTTTCAGGTAGCTGTAGAGAGGTGTAAGGTGTCCTCTCAGATTCCTCTTCTCTATACTAAACATCTGCACAGGCCCCGCTCTCCAGCCCTCTCCCCAGCCTGGCTGCCCTTGTCTGGCTCTGCTCCAGCCCCTCGATGCTCTTCTGATACTGCAGTGCCCAAAACTGGACCCAGTACTCAAGATGTGGCCTCACAAGTGCAGAGTGCAGGGGCACCATCACCTCCCTCCTCCTGCTGGTTACCCTATTACTGATCCAGTCCAGGATGCTGTTGGCCCTCTTGGCCACCTGGGCACCCTGCTGGCTCTTGTTCAGCCAGCCAGCTGTCCACAGCAGTGAAGGGCAGCACAAGAGGAGGGCAGAGTTCCTGGGGAATACAAAGGAACAAGGGAAACGGGGACACTCACCATTCATCTGCTGGGAGGAGACTTTCTTTTCACTCATTTTGTCGTGGTTGGTCAGGAAGACAGCCACGTCCCTGTCTGCTAAGAGGTTATCAAGAGCACTGGTTTCATGTGGGGCGCGTGCTGCGTACGCTTCCTTGGGCATCTGCACCATGAGGTTAGGGAGTGTTTGATCCAGGGGGTCCTCCTCCGAGATGTAGGCGTAGGGGCAGTACTCGCGTGTCCTGGAGTAGATGTTTGCGTTGTCGTAGCAGTCGGAGCAGATCACCAGCGGCGCGGCACCACCTGATAAGACACCGTGGGAAAACAAAACACCCTCAAAGAGGATCAGGACACTGGATTTCCGCAGGCTCTTCTGTGTCTTGGTATGGTCACGTATCACAGCAGCATGGCCGGAGGGACCTTCAGCAGTTAACAGGGGAACAGAGCTCTTGGCCTGGCTCTCCTGAAGAACTCGCATCAGAAACACTCTGGGTGCCCACTGCCCAAACTCTGCTGACCAGGGAAAACTGTGACCTCACATTTGCTCTCCTGTTTCAAGGGTACTCAGAGCAAATGTGAGCCCAGACATCACTGGACCAAAGATTAAATGGCCAGGCAAGAAGCCTTGCCAGCAGAACACCAACACCAGAACACTGTGAGATGGCTCCAGCTCAGACTGATCAATGGAGATCTTGGGATGAATCGGAGCTCTTGTCTAGGAAAAGTCACCTTTGATGTTAACCTGCAGCACTGCACGAGACTGCTGCCAGCTCTGCGGGCTGAGCCGTGCGTGCTGGCAGCTGCTGGAACACCAGCAATACAGGGGAGGGCTTTGCTTACCATCTGTGCCTTTGTGCACGTAGCTACCGGCTGGAGGCATCAGCTGCTGGTGGCTTCCTGCCTCCGAGTTGCTGTAGCCTTCCTGAGGTTCTGACAGAGTTCCTTGGGAGGACAAATAGCTGGGGATATCAGCAGGCAGGTTCATCTCCTCTGCAAGGCAGAATTAACAGTGATGGAGCTAACACAGCTACGTGTGAACATCTCGAGGTAGGAGCGACACTACTACCCACAGTAACAAAGCCTCTCGTAAAGACTTGATGACCTTGGAGGTCTTCTCCAGCCTCAGGAATTCTGTGAACGATGAAACACCATCCCTGCTGCTAGTTCAGGTCCAACAGGGCTAGGATGGCTATTTACACTCCTTGTCCCAGCTCCTGCTAACATTTGCCAGCTTATTCAAATATTTATTTCCAATATTTACTGCTTTCCCTCACTGCAGGAGAGATCTGGAGGGTTTGGAATAAAATGAACACACTTCTTACATTTAAAAAGCTCCTCTAAAATGAAGGGCTTGGAGCAAATCCCTTTGGAAATATGAGAAGGAAATGGTCAGTTATTGTCCATCTGTAGTGAATCCAGCCCCTTCATCACTCTCACCAAGGGTTGTGGATTAAGAGCAGTGCTCTTCACCTAGGCAACTAGTAATAGGATGAAAGGGCAGGGCCTGAAGCTGCCAGGGGAGGGTTAGGTTGGATGTTAGGAAGCCCTTGCTCATGGTAAGGGGAATCCAGAGCCTGGACTGGACTGCCCAGGGCAGTGGTAGAGTCGCTGGGTCTGGAGGTGTTGAAGGACAGCCTGGCTGTGGCCCTTAGTGGCTTGGTGTGGCCACTGCAGTGCTGATAGGGGCTGGGCTGAATGAGCTCAGAGGGCTCTGCCAGCCTCAATCATTCAGTGAAAAGTGCTGCTGCTGCATTTTACCTGTGTTAGTGATGCTGTAATCCTCACTCTTCCTTCTCATGTGGTAGATGACGATGACCCACACCAGGGACGTTCCCACGACACAGCACACCACCACAATGATCACAATGCCCACTGTGGTCCAGCCGTCATCATCGTGGGCGATGCCACTCTGTGAAGAGTCACAGTTTGGTGAAGCCAGGACATTGAGGTAAATGTGGCCACGCTCGGTGCCCAGCGTGTTGGACATGATGCACGTGTACTTCCCAGCGTCCTCCAGCCCAGCATCCACGATGATGAGGAGCTGGTTTGCCGCAGCAAAGAAATGCCGCTCTGTGACCGTCAAAGGGCCGTCGTCCTTAGTCCAGTTGAGACGCGGGGCAGGGCTGCCCCCCGCTATGCACTGCAGAACAGCCGTCTCACCCCGCGTCACCGTTCGGTCTTCCAGGGGTCTAACGAAGGAGGGAGTTTCTGTGACAGCGGAGGGGGGAAAAAACCCACAGTGAACTGTAAGGTAACTGTGCAACACCAGCGTGAACTCTGACACTTCAAACTCTGATCACAGAGCACTGCTGAGGTGATGCAGCCACAGGCAAGCACAGCCCGGCAGAGCCAACCACTCACCCAACACAGTCAGCGTGGCATTTGCTGACAAACCGCCCGCGATGTTCTGGGCCATGCAGCTGTAGATCCCCATGTCCTCTATTTTGACATTCGCGATGAAGAACACGTCATCCTCAGGCATGACGTGCATCCTCCTCTCTCGCGCAGCGGGGAAGTCTGTGCCGCCGTCCTTCTGCCAGGAGATCTGTGGGGTCGGGTGCCCCTCCGCAGCGCACTCCAGCCGGGCCATCGCCCCAGTGCGGATGGTGAGGTCCATGGGGGTTTTCAGGAAGGAAGGTAGCTCTGCATCCAAAGAGACAGTTTGGGGGTTGTCAGTACCAGGGGAAAAGCAGCAACAGCTCCACAACACAGAGTTATCTGCAAACAGATGTGACCCACACGTGGAGTGCTCCTTAAGAGAGAGGGGCAGACCCTTCTGAAGGACTGTGTGAATTTTTAGCATCACTCCTATGATCCTGTCCTCCAAATTTAAATACAGTACCTGCAGCGTTTGCACCGGCTGATCTCAAGGACAAGGGAAATGGTTCAACCTTCTGCACAAGCCCTTGGCTACCCTCTGTCTTCCCTGGTAAGAGAGAAGGTGAACTTCCATCTCATCAGCTCAAGTCTGTACTATCTGTTCTGGATGAACAAAGGCAACACAGACACCTCTACCCTCAGGTACAACAGGGACTGGTGGTGTGACTGATGTGAACACCGGCTCCTTACTGCCCTTCCCTCAGCCAAGCTAAACCAAACGATTACAGCTAAACACAAAGGATGCAGTAACTGATTTTGCAGAGTTTGTTTCCACCCCCAACAGTTATTTTTAATCTTCTCCAGCTATACAAACACAAGGGAAAGGTGCTTAGCTCTGAAGAGACACCAGAGGGAGCTTTTAGTTTAAGAGACTTCTACCTCCACCTAACGAGAGGAACTAATTGCGCCGTAATGAGAGCACGGGAGAGCGCTGTCCCTTTTCAGAAGGGAGCAGATGGCTTTGCACCCATGAGACCAATCCCTTACTTCCTGCTTGATGTTTGATACTTCCAAATACCAGTGAGACAGGCTCTCGTGGGCCAGTTCCAGTGAAAAAGAGTAGCTATTTAAATAAAGTTTTAAGTTAGAAGTGTTTCTGCTGTTACCATTGACGGTCAGCTTGGCTTTGTTGGAATAATTGGAGCCGAAGTGATTGGTGACGATGCACTGGTACTTCCCCTCATCAGTGAAGTTCACATTGAAAAGGTGCAGGACCGTGGTGTACTCCACCACCTCACCACTTTGCTGCTGGTATCTGGCAAAATTCTCCACCTCTGCATCGTACAAGACTTCACTGTCCTTCCGCCAGGCAGTGGACATGGGGGAATCGCTGCTGCTCACAGCAGTGCACGTCAGAGTCACGTTCACGCCGCGCAGAGCAACCGTGGTCTCGGGATGGACTCTGATCTGTGGCTTGGGGAAGTCATCTGAAAATAAAAGCACCAACAGTAGTTACTTTCCTCTTCATCTTGCTATTAACCTTGCAAGAAAACCCATTCAGGAAGCAATGTTAGCAGAAAGAGAGCTTTGGGAACAGACACCCTGCTCGAGGTGCTCATTTCAGCTGCTGGAGCATCAGAACCACACAGGGAACAGGCACTGAAACCATGAGTGTGGAAGCCTGGTCTTCAGCAGCGCCCTGCTTGTCATACAACTGTCTATTTCTCACACAGAAGCTGTGCTCAGCTGAGGATCTGGGCTGTTTTACAAAGGACAGAGACGTTTTCTTATAGTCTAAATATCAGGAGATTTTAAGTTCTACAAAGCAGAGCAGTCTCGCGGTTCACTCTTACTCCATTTGATGACACAATCACAAAACAGTTTCAGTGGAAGACACTTTCAAGATCATCCAGTCCAACTGTGTCCCAGCCCTATCAGCACCACTAAACCCTGTTCCCCAAGGCAACAGCTACCCTTCTCTTCAACACCTCCAGGGATGGGGACTCAACCCCCTCCCCTGGGCAGCTGTTCCAGTGCCTGACAGCCCTTTCAGGACAGAAATTCCTCCTGACATCCAACCTGACCCTCCCCTGGCACAGCTTCAGGCCATTTCCCCTCTTCCTAGGGAGAACAGGCCAACCTCTGCCTCTCTACAGCCTCAAGTATTTGTAAAGAGCAAGGTCTCCCCTCAATCTCTTCTTCTCCAGGCTAAACAATCCCAGATCCCTCAGCCATTCCTCACACAACACAGGTTCCAAACCCTTCACCAGCTTGGTAGCCGCCTCTGTCCTCTTTCCAGCCCTTCAAAGTCCCTATTGTAGTGAGGAGACCAACACCAGACCCAGCACTCAAGGTGTGCCCTCACCAAAGCTGAGCAGAGGCCAATGATCNGCACAGCTTCAGGCCATTTCCCCTCTTATCACTGGCCACTGGGAAGAAAAGGCCAACCTCTGCCTCTCTACAGCCTCCTTTCAAGTATTTGTAAAGAGCAAGGTCTCCCCTCAATCTCCTCTTCACCACGCTAAACAATCCCAGATCCCTCAGCCATTCCTCACACAACACAGGTTCCAAACCCTTCACCAGCTTGGTAGCCGCCTCTGTCCTCTTTCCAGCCCTTCAAAGTCCCTATTGTAGTGAGGAGACCAACACCAGACCCAGCACTCAAGGTGTGCCCTCACCAAAGCTGAGCAGAGGCCAATGATCACCTCCCTGCTCCTGCAGGCAACACTAAGTTATTTCAATACCAGTTCCTTCAGCAAAGGTTCTCTTAAGCACCCGCAGTGATCACCATCAGGCACCTCTATGGTGACAGCAGTGTGGAGAAGGAGGTGCTTGCACCGACAAGATAATTACTGTAGCCTTTACCACAGAAGGAATGAGAGAACTGCATTCACACAAGACAGACTCAGCTCAGCTGCACAATGGAACACCAGGCTGCTTCCAGGGTCTCCATACAGGACTCTGGGCTAAGAGTCTGTGTCTCACGGTTCAGTTACAAAAATAAATGGGCTTGTGTCTGAAACTGGGGTGGCTGAGACCAGACAAACATCATGGATGTGGAGCAGTGTGCCAGCAGGAAGCAAACAGCCCTTCCAAAGGTAACGGTGCTCACGAGCAGGGAGAAGGGAAGCACAATGGGTTCAGAGTGACCTAAATGGAACCTCCCAGTTGAATCCAAAACTCCGCAGCAGATGCAGTGATGTACACAGGTCTACGTGTGCATCACGGCCAAGACCAAACACATCCAGCAGTGCCACAGCCCTGCACTGACTCGTGTTAGCATGTTTTATATCCTAAGTTGTTAAAAATACAAACCACAGACAAAGTCAGCAGGGTCCACGCTGAGAAGGCTCTGCCCAGCTAACCATTCGGGATGAGCGCAGCTAACGTTCACCGCCTGCTGCAGACGGCTCTCCGTGAGCCACTGCGGCAGCCACTTCAGCTGGCAATCACAGAGCAAGCTGCTGGTGTTCAGAACTCTGCAGAGACAAGGCAACACAGCACCTGTAGTTCACATGGTTTATACTCTCGTGCAGCCAATGACGTAGAGCACGCGTGTGCAGTACTGTCAGGATTTACAGCATCTGATGCCTCTGGGTACTTACGATAAAACATCAGCTCTCCGTGCTACAAACACCGCAGAGAGAGCTTTCTCCAGGTCACCATTAGAACCCCTGTATTTCATTTTCATTCTAATAACTATGGATTTTCAACTTCTGAAAGAAACACTAAGCCCGTCTTAACAGTTATCCCATCCCTCCTCAAAGCGAAGCGTGCTGAGCTCGATACAAAATCCTGAGGTACAGAGACCTTAATAGTTCAGCACTGCAGGAACAAATGATTTCCTACTAATTGCAGCTCAGGAAGCCGAGGTGCAGATTTTATCAAACCTTTACAAAACTGCTGCTGACTTTGAGTCAATAATTTACCAGCGCTGCTTTAAATCTTTCATGATGAAAGCAGACACAGTTCAGCCAGCCCAGCCACGGCTGAGGAATACAGGGCTTGTAAAGACTCTGTACATGATCATCATGAACTTACAGCTCCTTCAGATGAGCCTGGGCAAAGGCGTTCTCTTGGATGGACATGACAGCATTGTTGCTTAAATCCCTGTAACACAGAGAGTACAATCACAGCTGGTTTCAGATGTTAAATGGTTGAAAATCTGACAGAGAGTACAAGACTGGAGTGGATAAGTAATGAGAAGTTTTACAGAGTAAAGTACTTACAGATGTTCAAGCCCTTCAAGACCAGAGAATGCTTTTGTAGTAATTGACTTAATCTGGTTTCCTTGCAAGATTCTGGAAGACAAAGCCCCCCCCAGACCCAGAAAACAGGCTGAATGGCAGTGCGAGGTCACAAATCAGACCCAAACCAAGTTCCCACTGACATTTCACTTCTAATTCCAGCTGAGCTAAAAGATCAAATAGTGGGGGCTTTTTTAAGCTTAAAAGCTCAATTCATTTTCCCAAGAACAGGGTTTCTTTTCCATCCATAACTTAAGAGGTTTGGCTTGGAAATGTGTCAGGAGATAATTCAAGTCAGCAGAACAGTTCTCCTTCTCTATTCTGCCCTGGTGAGACCACCTCTGGAATACTGAGTCCAGTTCTGGGCCCTTCAGTTCAAGAAGGGCACAGAACTGCTTGATAGAGTCCAGCACAGAGCCATAAGGATGCTGAAGGGAGGGGAGCATCTCCCTGCTGAGGAAAGGCTGAGGGAGCTGGGTCTTGAGCTTGGATAAAAAAAAAGCCTGAGGGGTGACCCCATGAATGTTGATCAAGATGGAAAGGGTGGGGGTCAGGAGGAAGGAGCCAGGCTCTGCTCAGGGTTACCCAGTGCTAGGACAAGGGGCACCAGTGTCAGCTGGAACAGAGGAGGTTCCACATCAAGAGAAGAAACTTCTTCCAGGTGAGGGTGCCAGAGCCCTGGAAGGGGCTGCCCAGGGGGGTTGTGGAGTCTCCTTCTCTGGAGACATTCAAACCCGCCTGGGCTGTTGCTGTGTGACTGGATCCAGGGACTCCTGCTGTGGCAGGGGGATTGGTCTGGCTGATCTTTTGAGGTCCTTTCTAATCCCTATCACCGTGTGAATGAAGCAGTGATAAGCAGAACTTGGGAACAGAGAAAACTTGCTAAACCAAACTGGCTGCAACCACTTCAGTTCCTGAGACTGCACTCTCGCAGCCAGCTGTTTGCCATGATCACCCCTGTAGCTCCACAGGATGGACCTTCTTACCAAGCATGTGGCACTGGATGAAAAGGGTTTTTTTGGTGATAAATTCACTGAAAGTAAAGCAATCAAAAGTTGCCAGTCAGCTTGGTGCAGGACTGGACTAGGCAGTAATAACCACAGTCCTATCCTTAGGTTTGGTTTCTTCAAATCGGTGCTGCCAAGTGGTCCAGTACCACACAGCCCCAGTGCTCCTGAGCGTGGAATCCAAGCCTCTACCACAAGCGTTCAGCACACAAATGGTAACACACCAAAACCAGCTGTCAACTGGAGGGGCCCTCTGCCTGTGTCACTGATTTACAGTCACTCAGCAATTCCTCTCTCTCTCGCTCTCTACCCTGCATCAGTGGGGGGTGATACGTACAGTTTGTCCAGCCTACTGAGTCCCACAAACGCCTCATTTGCATCTTCTATGGCCCAGGAGATCTCATTGTTCCGCAGGTCCCTGCAGGAGAGAAGAGTTTTCTTATAAAGAAGCCCTGTAACATCACTGTGACCACTGCTTGTGCTGTGTGAGGGAAGAGAACCTGCAGCCCTGACTCTGGCTGCGGTGTTCAGCAAGGTGCCACTTGTAGGTCTCCAAACTTTAACAGCACTGAGCTGGTCAGAAGATGAATATCCCGCTCAGAGATACAAGATCAGCGCCGCAGACAGAACCACAAACAAATTCTGCATTACAACCTCTTGATGTGGTGCTTAAGGGAAGACCCAGTCTGACCGGCCCTCGTCATGTGATGGGCTAGTTACTGGGGCTGGGAAAGGCTCCTCCAGCAAGTTGGTTCATGTAAGTGAATTAAGCAATACACCAGCGTTAATCTTCCCGAGTAACAGGCTCATAATAGCATTAGCATATTAAGAGATTACACACAGGTTACGGTGTAAGGCTGCCAGACACAATGCAGTCCATTTGCAAAAGCAAGTTGATATTCTGCTCACAAATCTCGTTACCAGCTAATGGGATTTCTGTTTGACCTCCCTGCAGCACTTCGGCCCCTCACGCAGAAGAGCAGTCTAACCGGCAAAAGCAATACAGCAATAAGGTTTGGAGAGGATTAAACGCTTCTGAGAGAAGGAGAAATGAATTCAGTTGCATTTGTAGCCTGAGCAGCACAGACTGAGCCAAGAATTTGTGTGAAATTGCATCAAAGCCACCATTCTCATCTGTTTTGATGGCACTGTGCACAGAAGCCCCTGCAGTCAGGAGTGTGTTTGAAGGCAAATACACCAGAACACGCAGCCTGTTCTGTTTTCCCTGGTATTACAAGCATCATCTTGATGGAGCTTCCAAGCAAGTCCACTGCCACACGTTCATGCAGCTGCACACATCTGCTTGTGCAAACATTTGCGGACAGGCTGGGTCAATGGGCAGGGGCCAACGGGATGAGGTTGAACAGGGCCAGGTGCAGGGTTCTACACACTGGACACAAGACCACCCTGCAGCTACAGCCTGGGGGATGAGTGGCTAAGGAGCAGCCTGGCAGTGAGGGACCTGGCAGGACTGGGGACAGCCAGCCGAACAGGAGCCAGCATGGTGCCCAGGTGACACAAAAGGCTAGTGGCATCCTGGCTGGGATCAGCACTAGTGTGGTCAGCAGGACATTCTCCCTCTAAACTGGGCACTGGGGAGGCCAATCCTAGAGTCCTGGGGACACCATGCTGGGCCCCTCACTTCAAGAAAGAGATGGAGGAGCTGGAGTGGGTGCAGAGGAGCAATGAGGCTGGGGAAGGGACTGGAGGGAGAGGCTGATGAGGAGAAGCTGAAGGAGCTGGGGGTGTTGAGCCTGGAGGAGACTTGGGGGGACCTTCTCCCTCTCTCCAGCTCCCTGAAGGGAGGTTGCAGTCAGGTGGGGGCAGAGCCTGGAATGGACTGCCCAGGGCAGTGGTGGAGTCCCCATCCCTGGAAGTGTTTAAGGAAAGACTGGATGTGACCCCTAGTGCCCTGGTCTACCTGACTGTGGTGATGTTAGGTCATGGGCTGGGCTGGATGATCTCAAGAGGTCTTTTACAGCATCAACGATTCTGTGACTCTGCTTCAGAATTGTAGACTCTGAGTGCTGCAGGGACACCTATGCCAGGTTGCTCAGTGTTCTGAAGTAAAAACTAGCGTAAGATGTAAAACTTCACAACTTCAGTGCTATTCTTAGATACTC
The DNA here is from genome assembly GCA_013397515.1 of Upupa epops. Taxonomy (NCBI): domain Eukaryota; kingdom Metazoa; phylum Chordata; class Aves; order Bucerotiformes; family Upupidae; genus Upupa; species Upupa epops. The sequence goes on from VZRI01004142.1 coordinate 23,755, forward strand.
CCCTAGTCCTACCTGGCTCCTCTTACCTTGCAGTTAATACACATTTCCAGAGTTAATTCTCATTCATTAAAGCTCCATTGCAGAACAGCAGCAGGAGCTGAATGGATGGAGAAATATTTACATCAGCCTTAGCGCTGAAACAACCCGTATACGAACAACAATGGAACTAATCCCACAGCACCACGGTATCTCCTGTTGGTTGAAGTATTTTTACACTCCACTACTCAGCCCACTTAACAGAATGAGTGAGCAAACCCAAAGAAAAGCCCCTCATTGTGTGAGCAGAGGATTTGGCTCCTCATGCCTGGCTGGGCACGAATGCTTGGAGCCTCGTTAATCACCACTGCCCTGTCCTGCGCATTCCGGACCCCGAGCAAACGGCCTCTCATCGCTGACGCCCCTGAGGAGCCCAGGAAAAGCGACTAATTAATCTGCTCTTGTTCTTTTTCATGCTACTCTAAATCTAAGAAATTAGTTTTAATTATTTCATTAAAAGGTTGCATTAAGGTTAACAGAATGTGACTGCTTACATAAATCTCTCTGGCGAGTTTGCTTATTTAAGCATTTCTTTAATGAACTGACAGAGGGGTTATAAACTTTCACTCCTTTCTCAACTGCCATTGTGTAGGATGATTACAACTGCTCAGATCTGCTTGGGACCCCTTTTTTTTTTAAAGCTAAGAGCCAGAACTGAGTCTTTTCTTGTCAGAAATATCAAACGGCTGCAGCTGCTGCGAAAGCTCTTGGCGAGTGCAGAGCTGTGCTGACACACTCCTCCTGGGACTTCAGCCCACAAGCAGGGTGGGCTAAACCCAGGGCACTTTCCACAACCAGAAGCATTTATGTTGCTTGGTTTCCATGTTTCTAGCCCTGACAAAACCCTCTGGACTAATGGAATGTCCAACCTGACCGCTGGCTCCAAAACTGGGATGCACACAAGCTGACTACCAGCTCGATGAGCAACTGGGCCCTCGCAGTCACCAAGCTATGGTTTATCACCACTGCAGTGAAGTGGTTGGTTCGAGTGGGCCAGAACTCCTACCTCAGCTGCCCCAAGGCAGTGCCAGAACAATGATGGCAGGCTGCACGGCTCAAGATTCACTGTCTGTAATTCCAAGAGCTTCACTGCTCTTCACAAGAGTTCTACAATGAGAAATTTTCTGTACTTACAAGGTGTGAAGATTTGTCAGACCCCTGAACACTCCGTCAGCAATGTGACTGATGCGATTGTCACCCAGGTTGAGCTTCTCCAACAACCCAAGTCCCACAAAGGCCGACTCCTTGAGGCGAGTTAGCTGGTTGTAAGACAAGTCTCTAGAAACACAGAACACGCACTTTAAAGCAAGTAAGGGGGGGATTACTCATTATGAGGATGCTATCAAACTTTATCAACTCTTATGTTTTGATTAGCTTCTCTAACAGAATGCTTAGAAGTAAAATACAACGCAGCACTACCGTGGGCCTGACAAGGAAATTCAGTACCACCCTGGTATAATTCACTCTTGCAACATCAGTGCTATCCAATCTGCTACTGCAACACCGTAAAATCCCCAACGCGAAGCAGCCCAGGACTTACAGCTCAGAGAGCCTCTGGCAGAACTCCCACGCGTCTGGGCTGATCCTGTTAATGGCGTTCTGGCTAACATAGAGCTGCTGCAACGTCCGCAGACCATACAGCCAGCCCTTGTTTACTTCTGTTAAGTTATTATGCTCCAGTTCTCTAAGGAATCAGAAGGAAGAGAAAACATTTGTCAAACAGATCATCAATGAAATGCACATTTACCAAATGCCACCTCAAAAGCATCTAGTGACGCTACAATCATACAAGCCAATCGTTCAGGTTGGAAATGACCCTTGGGAGCAGAGAGTCCAACTATCAACCCTACTCTACAAAGTTCA